>NJEV01000113.1:0-37412 GCA_002591385.1 Cordyceps sp. RAO-2017 | reverse complement strand
AGCCGTCGCGCTCCAGGTCGGCGTCCATGGCGGCCAGGCGCGCGCGCGCCGCCCACGGCTCGACGACGTATTGCGCCACGGCCTGCCCGGCCTCTTCCGCCAGGATGCCGGCGCCGACCCGGCGCGTCTCGCTCACGCTGTCCCACACGGGCCGGAAGTCGACGGCGGCCAGGCCCGGCCTGTCGTCGACGATGCCGGCCACCTGCGCCGCCAGCGCCGCCACCTCGCGCGCGTCCGCCATGGCCCGGGCCGCGAACATCTGCGTCCTCTCCATCGACGGCTGCTGGTTCACCAGCCGCGACAGCCGCGACAGCCGCTTCAGGTGGCTCGACGTGTCGTCCGCCTGGTGCGACAGCTTCGCGATCCGCCGCCGCGACTCCATCAGCGACCACGCCGGCTGCTCGTCCGGCTTCTTGTCCGGCCCCAGCGGCCGCCCGGGCTCGCGGTCGACGCCGATCCGCCGCCCGTCCGGTACCCACTCCCGGAGCGGCGGATGCCGCAGCTCGTTCAGCATCCCGGGCAGGCTGTCGAACGGCCGCCCGCCGCCCGTGGGGAACAGGCCGTACGCCCGGAAGTCGCCGCCTGAGTTGCCGATCCGGCCGAAGCCCCTCCTCAGCGTGCTGAGCATCTGGTCCAGCGGCGGCGACTCCCTGTAGACTTTCGGCCGAGGGGCCTGCCGCCGGTGGATGGCGGCCGCCGGGCTTGCCGCCGGCCCGGCCTCGGACGTGGCGGCCGCGAGCCCGACGAGAGAGGAGAGGAAGAGCGAGAGCACGGCCTTGATCTTGTTCCGTGGCATCGTGGCGGACGGGGAGGGTGCTTGGACGGCAGCCGGCGAAGAGCTGTGGAGTGGTGCTTGCATGTATTTATCTGCGTATCACTGCAACGACTCGTGAAACCTTACCTCTCTTCCCAGCCCTTTCGCAGCTCGGTGCTCCTCGCCGCCCTCTATCGTGCCCTCTCGCTCGAGTCGACTCTCTCGTGCCAGTCGTGCGGCTGCTGCCAAGGCCCGAGTGACACGACGCAGGCGTGGGAACTTGTCAGATAACGGGACTTTGACTGTATTCCGCGCCATGCCGCTGAGCTACTCCCTCGGGCTTCGATATCGGCTCTCAAGTAATGGGCTCCACGACTCCTCCATCTCTCGTCGCGAACAGTCCCGAGCCTGTGACGTTGAAGGTGGACGAACGCGGGGCGTGTCCTCTCGGGCGAGTCCGCGAGGCATGGATCCGTGCCCGGATAGAACGTCTCTGCTCCACGGGGTATACGTAGACTATAGCCCTCGAGTTGCCGACCTGTATTATGCATAACTATAACTCCCTAGGATGAGTCTCCACCCTGCTGAGCTTGCCAGCCAACATGTTCACTATAATGTCGATACGGACTATGCTCGTGAGGAACTCAAACACCGTAATCCTCCGACCCATGGACACTATAAGCGAGATATCCCTGAGCCTGTTTTCAAGCTTTTCTTGCGTCTCCGGACGGGATGGTCAGCGTCGCCGGGATCGCCTACAAACCGGTGCACACAGAGGCTACCTGCAGTCGACGTAGCCGAAGTGCCCGTGCTTGACTTGATTTTTGCGTGGCGGAGCGGCCGAGCTCAAGACGATGCGAGGTCAAGTCCTATGTGTGCAGTCCATGTTGATGTCTGCAGCCTCATAGAGACGCCCAGAGTCGAAAACCAGGTCGGCGGCATGCGCCGAAGCCCGTGCATGGGCGGGAGGATCGCGCTGGGCTTGCCCTTTGCCTGCCCTCCTCGCTTGTGCCTCTGTATGGCCTCGGTCCTCGATGCCTCGCGTGCCTCTGCGCCCTCTCGCGAGCCCTCCGCGCCCTCTAGTCAGCCTTCCGCGCCCTCTGCCCTCTCGTGAGCAGAAGAGGCTGTCGAGGGGGAGGGAGGGCAGAGGGTATACACAGACGGCCAGCCTGTTCGGGGCCAGGAAGGCGGCGGCACAAGGCTGGAGGAATGGTGGCTACTGAGCGCTCGACTCGCGATATCAGTCTTATACCACATGGTAGTAGGAGAGTTGTGATGTATCGATGTATTCAATGTTGTGATATCAAAATCAATCAGTATTGACATATCACAACCCTTACGAAACAGGCAACGCTACAGGGTAACGCCATCGCACACGGCCGTGCTCGTTCTCTCCGCCACAGGATGAATTCTACATGTAGCTATATTGGGTTGAATAGACCGAGTACCGACTGGTTCTAGAGACGGACTCGGCGATACTGCCGCACCCAAGCCAGCACGCCTTCTCCGAGACATTGACACTTGCCCCGACATACCAGACGAGGGATCGGCTTCTTGTGCTGCTACTCGAATTCCCGTCCCTCGTCGGCCGTGATGCCGGGGATGAAGTAGTAGACGCCGTGCAGCTCCCTATCCTCCTTCAGCACGTTGTTCAAGGCGAAGCAGATGGTTCGCTCGGACGCCAGGGCAACCTTGAGCTGTTCGAGGAAGGTAAAGTGCGAGTCGGGCAGATAGGGCTGGCCCTGCATCAGGTCCGGCTCGCACTGCATCTTCGGCCCGCACGTGTACTCCTTGCGCATCATGCCGAGCAGGGCCAGGCCGACGGTGCCGGGCCAGCGGCTGAAGTCGTAGAGGAACTGTTCGTAGGACCAGTGCTTCTCGTCGGACGTGATGCTCTTCTCCGTCACGATCCAGCGGGCCTGCTTGTGCAGCCAGCCGTACTGGATGTCGGTGCGGTTGAAGCAGAGCGTCTCGTTGATCCGCAGCGAGCCGTGCGGCAGGTCGTGGAACCGGCGCGGGATCACGTTTGCGAACGAGCCCGGGTCGATCAGCAGGTTGCTGATGGCGCCGAGCGAGCTCTTGTGGTAACGGAACCAGTCCGGGTCGATCTTCTCGGGCCAGCAGACCTTGGCCCCGACGTCCGCCTTGGACCGGAACCACTTGTAGGCGTCCGGGATGAAGGACGTGTCGCGGAAGTAGAACTCGCCGTAGTAGAGCATCTGGCCCAGCAGGAACGCGTTCGCCCGCAGCGCCGTCCAGATCCGCTCCAGCAGCTGGTCCGGCAGGTAGGAGAAGAGGGCCTCGTAGCAGAGCGGGCTGCCGCAGAGCGTCGCCAGGTGGTCGTGGAGGTCCGGGTTGCCGCGGACGAAGATCTTGAGCGACGTCTCCTGCATGTGGCCGCACTCGATTCCGGGCGGCACCTTTTCCTCCGCCAACGCCGCCAGCGGCAGTCCCAGGAGGAGGAGCAACGGCAGCTTCATCGTCGAGCAAGGTAGCGTGTAGAAAGGGGGGTTGTGGTGAGCCCGTGTGGGCTACAGTCTTCGACTCTTGTCTCTATATACGTCTACTCCGACTGCTGTTGCCGGCCTCGACCACCCCCGAGCCCTCGACAGCCGTCGGCGGCGTCTACGGTTGGCTACTGGAAACCCTCTGACAACTAGGCGGTATGCTTTGCCATATTGGAGACGTGTTAATGGCGACCCCATGCCGGAACCGTGACGCCGCAGTCGAAACTCGGTCCCTGTCGGCTGTAGGCGTCGAGGATCGCGACTCGGCCTACGAATCTGTACGACACGATCGCGAGAGTCCACGGCAGGAATTGTGGAGGAACCGCGACGGAGTGTCGTAGGCGAGATATAGGGTCCGCTCCGGCCCCTGGCCGCTTATATGCTGGACTCGCCCGTCCACATATAGCCTGCTCCGGGCACGTATACACAATATATATCTGTATAGCCTCTTCTGTCTATAGTCGTTGCCTTTGAGCGCCGCCGCCTTGGGTCGGCCGGGGCGGCGGGGCGATTCCACCGGCTGCGCCCGCCGTCACGATGCATGCCCAGCTCAACCGCCCGCCTTCTATGTATCGTCCCCTCTATGTGCCTTGTTCAACGGGACCCGTTTGGGCACTACGCGTGGGGGTAGCGTGGGACTTCGTAACGGGACTCGTACATGTAAGTTTGGAACTCTTACATACATGCATGTGGCCAAGTGATGCTCTATATTCAAATGGTGCATGTCCTGATGGTGAAGTGTCACCCGAAGTCTTGGTGTGCGGACTGGCCAATTCCCTATGACACTGAGCAGTACTCTCTATTCTGTATACGGCAGGACATTAGCCTGTTCATGACCATGTATATGTCGTATGAAAGGCCGGGTTGAGTTCAAAGGTCTTGAGAAGAGGCTCTACAACTACACCGACGGCAGAACATTAGCATGTTCATGAACATGTATATGTCGTATGAGAGGCCGGGTTGAGTTCAAAAGTCTTGAGAAGAGGTTCTACAACTACAGCGAGGTTATATGCCTACATGAAAAGATTCTTCATGCCACCTGACATCCTCCTGAGATTAGAATACAACCACGACGGGCCTGGCCTGGGCGGTAGGAGCAGGGAGGGTGCGAGACGTGTTGCGTGCGTGTTTTCAATGTTGTTATGACTGCCCTCTCAATAACCTCCTACATACGTGTCCCAGGCAGCCGTGGGGGGAAGAAGTGTGGCCAGCTCTCCGGCCACAAGACGCCTTCCGGTCTTGGAGCCACTCATAGGAGGCCTTACAGCCGTGGAGCAACTCATATGAAGCCTTACGTCCGTGTAGCAGCTCATATGAGTTACATCAATACCATACGTTTCTGCCTTTTGGGCCGGCATGCCCCATCGTTCTGCCGAGCAGCAGTCTGTTCGCTTCCAGGCGGCTTTCTTTCGGTCCACTACAAGCGCCTCGCGTTCCACTGGAATGTGGCTCTCGACGATGTCGGTGCCGGATAAGGCGAAATGCTTGCTGATACTTGCCGTGCGTGGCGGTGCGGCCTTGTCCCTCACGACGGCCCGGCTATCGAAGAGGCACTTGCAGGAAGGCAGAGACGCAGGACACATCAGAGTCCTCTGCAAAGTCGAGCAACACTCATGGCCTCGAGACTCGTAGAGCCGGAAGAGCAGATGTACATGTATCTAGTTCGATTCGTACTCCAAAGCGGCCTACCAGCTGCGAATATAGCGTTCGAGAAAACCAGGTCCGGAAACTTGATGTTTCAGACAACTTCCATGTTCGGCAACTACGTCCAACTACATCTGGTCCTTTGTCTACTCGACTGGTGACCAGCCGAGCCCGCCAAAATCAAACATACGATGTCCATCCAGCCCCAAGCGTCAGATACCCTTGATGCCGAGGAGACGCAGCCTGGCCCACTTGCTGGTGAGGGGGATGAAGCGGTTGAGGGCGAGCAGACGACGCATCAGGCCAATGTCCTCGGAGCTGAACCTGGGCCCGCACTCGGGCTCCTTGCAGGCCCGCGGGGCCGGCAGATGGACGCCGATCCAGTACTGCATCGCGGCCGCCAGCAGGCCCGGCGTCGCCCGCATGGGCACGAGGCAGCCGTCGTGCTCGGGATCGCTGAGCGACAGGTAGGCCCACCAGGAGGAGAAGGGAAAGGAGCAGAAGACGAGGGTGGCGTTGACGGTGTCGACGGCGCGCTCGAGGTCGGGCGCCTCGAGGTAGTAGAGGTTGAGGTCGCGGGTGCCGCCGGCGTAGAGCGACTGGCGCATGCCGTCGCTGTCGTTGCCGCTGGCCCAGATGGCGTTGACGGTCAGGTCGACCGACTTGAGCCGGAACGCGATCATGGCCGGCTTGTAGAAGGCGGCCGCCCGCCGGAACTCGGTCTCGAGCTCGGCCTTGTTGTGGAACTGGAATAGGGGCTCGGACACACGTTACCCCTTTTTGGTTTGATTTTCATTCTTTGATTTTCTTTTTTTTTTTATGAAAATGGCGGCGGAGCGGCGAGAGGACTGACCTTCCTGGCCATGGGCCCGTCTCTCGAGGCCGAGATGGCGTGGATGAAGACGTCGATGACGATGGGCAGCTTGTCGTCGGCGTCGGCAAAGACGTCTATCGTGCGCACCTGGCGAGGCGGCGCGTCGTACTCGACGGCGCAGTGGCAGACGTGCAGATACTCCTTCATCGTGATCAGCCAGCTGTCCGACGACACGGTCCCGCACGTGATGAAGAAGGGGAAGCTGGCGTTGCGGAAGGGTATGTCGCCGTTGAGGTTCGTCGGGCTGGCCGTCTGCCGGTAGAAGCGGCAGTGCTCGTCCAGGTTGGTCGGGCCCGGCAGCAGCCACTTCAGCTCGCGATAGCACGGCATGTCATGGCAGACGTCCTGCTTCTTGTCGTGCGCCTTCAGGTGCGAGGTGGTCCTCGTCAGATCCCTGGGGGTCGGCACGAAGCGCGACTTGGCCAGGCTGTCGTGCACCTCCTTGTCTGGATATTGGCTCGGCAACTCTTTACAGCCTCTGGACGAAAGACGCTTCCCGTCAGCCCCGACCGCGGAACCGTCTCGATCGACTCTCCCGTCCGCTTTCTGCTTACACTCCTTCGCACAGGCCGAGCCAGCGCGATAGGGCGGCGCCGTCGACCTCGGCCGTGTTGTTGATGAACGGCGTCGAGATACAGCCGTCCTGGTCCGTCTCCCTCTCCGTCTTCGTCTCCCACGCGGTCGACTCGAAGGGCGGCGAGCAGTACGTGTTCCTCGACGCGTTCAGCGGCCGGATCATCTCGCGCCGGTCGTCGAGGTTCGAGCTGACGAGCAGGTAGAAGTTGAGGTCGCGATTGTCGCCCTGGTGCAGGCTCTCGCGCATGCCGGCGTTGTCGCGGCCCAGCGCCCACTCGGGCTGGACGATGGCCTGGACCGACTTGACGATGGGAATGATGCCCAGCCGCTTCAGCTCGTCGCTCGTCTGGCGGAAGCCGCGCTCGAAGAATTCCGGCATGTTGGACTGCGGGAGCACGGCCATCGGGTGTGAATATCAAACATGGTCTCACGACGGCATCGTCTACATGGAATCCTCAACGCCGGGGGCCACGTACCAGGTAGACGTGATCGGACGATTTGACGATGATATGGATGAAGGCGTCCATGAAGAGGGGCTCGAAGCCGTCCTGCCGGCCCAGGACGGCGCGGCTGGCGGGCCAGCGCCGGACGGAGCTCCCGTCGGCGCCGAGCACGCACTCGCAGACGGGCCCGTAGTCTTCCTTGCCGATCAGGATCTCGGAGCCGTCGTCGGTCGGCCGGCCGCAGTCGACTTCGAAGGGGAAGATGCTCTTGGGGTGCGTCAGCGTGCTATCGAAGCCGAACATCTGCTTGGACAGGCAGCGCCGCCGCAGCCGGTACGGCGAGTCCCCGGCCAGCGACGCCATCTCGTGATAGCAGCGCAGGTCTTCGCAGTGCCACGGCACCGCCTTGCTCGTCACGCAGCTGCACACGCGCTTGAACTGCGCCGGCTCGACCGACACGACGCCGTCCTCCCGCCCGTTGCACCGCTGCGCCGGGCACGTCGCGTCGCAGTACGTCGTCACCGTCTCGCCCTGCGTCAGCGCGCCGTTGACGCACTGGCTGAAGAGCCGCGGCGCCGACCCGGTCAGGAAGACCAGGTCCTCGTAGCACTCGAGCTCCGAGCAGTCCTCCGTCGCCGTCCCGCCCTTGCACAGGACGCCGAGCAGAAGCAGGACACGGACGAGGCCCTCCATCTTTGCTACGAGATGCATCTGGGGCCAGGGGGGGGGGGGGGGGATCGAGCGTTGAACCAGCCAAGAAGAGCCTCGACTCTTGGATCGAGAGCCGTGGCGGACAGACGAATGAGTCGTCAGTCCATTCCCCGTGTCTTTAAAGGGGTAGAGGCTAAAGCCGGTCCCTTCCAGGGCGCAACTGGTCCCGGCTTCAGCTGATACTCTATCCTACCCACGAGGTTGACGACGTGATAGGCAGTGGCTGAAATCTATAGCGATGGCATTATGCCGGGCTTGAACTATTACATGTATTATAGCCCTGCGTTGACACCCCCCGCTCCCTCGCTATATCAGCCATCTTGTCGGTACCACAGATGGCAGCCTCGAACCTGTCTGGAGCAGGGGCGTGATCGCTGTCATATAGGCTATAGTCCAGTCTGTACGTGTAAGGATGCGATCCAGTCAACTCCACCCGTCTCCCACATGTTAGGACTGCTACGGCGAGGTATCCACGCTGTTCCAGCCTCGGGTCGGCTTTAGGTGGCTCTAGAAATTCTTGTCTGTTGAGTTCCGCGTGCCGGCGTCGGGGTCGGGCCGGAGTCGTCGGCCGGCTCCGGCGGACGGACGTGGCCATGACGTGCCGGATGGCATGCCGAGCCACCGTCTTCATACTCACATGGGTACTCGCATACTCCTTTCCTCCCGTACTCGCATTCTCCTATCCTACCGTACTGACAACTCAAGTCCTGACGTGCTCGTAACTCACACCTTCACATACTCACAACTCACATCCTCACATCCTCACCGTCGCCGGCACGGAAGACACGCCGCTCCGGTCTCCCTCGGCCGTCGGGCCGCGCCTGGGGGAGAGACAAGACATGGGTCCGCGCCGAGACTTGCATGTCTCGCCAAGTGGTGGCAAACAGTTCCATTCTTCTTTCCGATGATACCGTTGAGACGACGAATCGTCAGCTCCAAGTTTCATGCTTCGAGCTCGCAGCCTGTCCTCCGCCGCTCATTTCCCTTGAGCACCTCTCCCTTTACCATCCCCCCCCAATAACCCATATGAGACCCCGATGACCCATACAAGGAAGACGGCACAAGCCGACTCCTTGAGAAAAACGAAAAAAAAAGAAGAAAAGGAACAGGTAAGGAATCCGGGACTCAATCGGCTCATCCTCCTTTTCCTCCTTCCTCCTGCGCCTTGGCCTTGGACGCCGCCACCGTCGCGGCATACTTCTGCCGATGGCGCTCCATGGCGGCGGCGCCGACATCGCCGACGCGCCTGCGCACAAAGTCGGCGACGGCATCGAGGTCGAACATGCCGTCGGCCCGCTCGAGGCTCGAGGCCCCGCCGTCCGGGCCGATGCCGAGGCTGTCGTCGCCGTCGAGGACGATGGCGCGCAGGGCCTTGGTCAGGCACGAGCGGTAGGCCACGTCGTCGCCTCGGCCGGCCGACGCCTCGGCCGCGGCGTCCTTGATGACCTTGTTGCGGATGTGCAGCCGCTGCTGCTCGACGAGGAAGTCGTGGCGCCGGGCGCGGAAGACGTCTCCGGCATGGAAGCGGGCCAGGGCCTCGCTCGTGACGCTCTCGCGCGTCGGCGTGGCGGGCGCTGGCGACGGCGGCGGCGGCGACGACGACAACGACGACGACGAGGATAAAGTGGGAGTCGGCGGCGGCGGCGGCGGCCGGGCGAAGCGGCCTTGGCGCCGGCATCGGACGCTGAAGTCGTCGAGCCAGCGGCTGAAGGCGGGCCGCTGCCTCATCCGCCGCCGCTCGCTGGACTTGAGCGTGCGGAGGTACTCGTCCTGCTCTGCCGCATGCCCGTCCCTGCCGCCGTCGTCCGTGCTCTGCTGTTGCAGAGGCAGAGGCAGAGGCAGAGGCAGAGGCAGAGGCAGAGGCGACGGCAGCGACGAGTCGGGCGTCGTCGGCGACGCGGCGGGAGGCGACGGCGGCGGGAGCCAGAAGAACCTGCACCCGGCCGCGTACTCGAACATGGCCTCGAGGTCCTCGAAGGGCCCCCGCCAGTAGCGGTCGGCGGGCAGGCCGAGGAAGTCGAGGACGGCGTCCGGGTCCATGGTCAGCAGCACCCGGGCCCGCAGCCGGTTCTGGGCCTCGATCTCGGGCACGCGGACGTAGAAGCCGCCGTCGCTGGCCGTCAGGCCCAGCGGGCGGATGACGGAGCCGAGGATGTTCCACATGTCGCCGTGGGCGTGCTTGAACAGCAGCCAGCGCATCTCGTCCCACGACGGGCTCGTCAGCACGTCGACCTGGACGAACTTGTCTTGGGCGCCCGCGCGCCGCTCCGACTCCCCGTTCTCCTCCTTCTCATCCTCCGGCCAGGGAAGGGCCAGGTTGGACGCGCCGTTCTCGCGAAAGATGGTCCTGGTGGCGCCCAGCGCGGCGGCCATGTCGTCGAAGCGCTGGCGGGCGCCGAGGCCGTCGTCGCGGCACGGGCGCGACACCATCATGTCGATGTCGCCGAAGTCGGCCTTGCCGGGCCCCTCGATGGGCGAGGCGACGTGGTGGTAGAGCCGGCCGAGAACGGCGAAGCAGTGGTCCTTGACGACCTCGTAGACGCGCTTGGGCATGCGCGGCGTGTAGAGCGGCTGGTCGCCCGCGCTGAACGCTGAGCCGCCCATGGCTGACTTTTTCTTCTCGATATTCTCGTGTGTCCTGTTCTAGTTGCCTCGGAGTATCTCGTCTGGCGTGCCGGTTGAGCCTCGTGCGATCCTGCTTCCCTTGCTGAGCAGGCGGTGGGTTCCCGAGGTGGAGAGACGGAAGGAAATGACGACTTTTTTTTTTCCGGGACTTGGCGATGGCGGAAATGCAGCAGCCAGGCGGAACGGCGAGAGAAGCGCAGGCAGCACTGACTGGCTCGCCGAGCAAGAAAGATATCTTCGTTACACGGACGAAGCGCACGCGGCCGTCGATTCTCGTGGTTGGGAGCGGGAGCGCGCGTTGGCCGGGCGAAGACGAAAGTTCGACATATCGAAGACTGACGTGTCCGACGCACCGCCAGCCGATTATTTCCCGCGGATCGCCAGATTGAATGCCGCATGTTCGCCAGCGCATTGGCGCCTCCATTCACGGCCGTGCCGCCATCACCGGCCCATCCTCAGGAGCGGCCGCTGTGCGACGCGTCGAAGCGCAAGGACGAGAGACTGAAGCGGCTCGAGAATCCAGCCACTTGGTCAAGGACAGGCGATGGTTGAAGCCGTTTTTGCTGCAAGGGAGCGGCTGAAAAGATGGACGATGCTCGGGCGATGCTCGGGCGATGCTCACGCTGGTCGTCGCCGGGGACGGAGAAAAGTGAGGCCAAGTCCGACATTTTTGCCTCTGTCTGCCCGTGAGTTGGGGAAGGTGGGACTGCGTCCCGTGATGGTCCAGTTTCAGCTTCAATCTCTTGTCACGACCTCTCTCTACTCCTTTTTTTTTCGTCTTTTATTTTTTCTCCTTCTTTGCTGCCAGTCCAAGAATCAGTCGTCACCGTCTCTCCTCACCAATGACTCGGTGAGGCTCCTCGTCACCCATGCGGGCCTATCGCTCTTCTGATTCCCTCCAGCCCTTGGTCTGCGTCGGCCCGTCCGTTCGACGCCCGATGCCTCACGAATCGCGACATCTCTATGTCCTCGGATCCCGATTTGACGTCTGCTACATGTCGGGTCGACATCTCTGCTTTCGAAGGCGAAGCCGTGAGTCAGCAACTGCATTTGCCCTGTCGGCCGAGTCGTCGTGGCCGCATCGAAGCCAGACCCTAAGGCCCGAAGCTCGACGACCTTCTCCAGGCCGGGGAGCTTTCAGGGGCAGACCAAGGGCGTGATTCGCTCACAGCCTCTCCCAGGCCGGAGGAGCTTCGAGTTCCGGCTCCCGATGAGCTTCGAGTTCCGGCTCCCGATGAGCGGAGCTCGGCGTGAGGCATAGGCCGGCCGACCCTGGGTGATTCCCTACCTTCCAGGCACCAAACGATGTTAGTCGTTCTTCCCAGGCCGTGGATCACTCGCCGTGGGTTATGAATTGGACCTCCTCCAGGCTTTCGTCTGTTCTCCCTCCAACCCCTCGGTCAGGCCGGCCTGAGAACGTCGGAACCGTTCCGCCTGTTGAGGAATCAATCAGAATTGGGAAATGAGCACCAGAGCCCTTGTCCGGTGAACCTCGGGGGACCCCCGTGCGCACTCGCCTCCTCCCCGGCTTGTGTCACATCTCGGTCTACTGGCCTCACTTTGCCGGTCCAAGGCGAGCTTGGCTGACCAACAACTTGGCTGTCGTAAGCAGTCCCAATACTCCACGCCCGCCTCACTCCAAGTCTTGCTCAACTTTCTCTCTCTTTGCCCATAGCATCTATAGGGGAGTTTGCTCGTCGCATCACCGCTCTGACGCCTCAACGCTACCGTGGCTGGCCCGGATCAGAGGTTAGACGGCCTAGTCGCCTGCCAACATGACATTGGCCGGCTTTACCAATGCCTCCGGGGACAGAGCCTTGCCAGCCTAATGGCCAACCTGTCCAGCTGATCGATGTGCGGTCGCTAAGGAACTTGACCACTGTTCTCGGCGTCGCCTCGACAACATGGTCTGCCGTCTTCACCCTCGGTCGACTATACGCCAACAGACCTAAGCTGGGCCTCGGCGATGGTACGTCCTGTCGCGCAAGAGAGCTTACAGCCCGCTGATATCGAGTCCGCAGGCCTGGCCTTCCTGGCTCTTCTTCTCAACATTGCTCACGCAGTATTGGCAATCATCTGTGAGATGTCTTCGACTCGTCGACTGCCCGACGCTTGCTCCAGAAGAAGGCGCTGACGATGCTCGCAGTCTCTTCACACTTCCGCTACATGCAAAAGACACCGCTTTGCAGGCTCGATGGACAACATTCACAGGTAGGCAGGCAGCTGCCGAGTGGAAGCAGAAGCCGGTAAATTGCCACCCAGGACTGATGGCCGGCTCAGGTTGCCTTCTCATTGGCCATATTGAACTTTCTGGGCTTGTTCTTTGCCAAGGCCGCCAGCCTACTGCTCTTCAGCCAGCTATTCACCGTCTCGACTCGAATGCGCCGGGCGATCCGAGTCGGCCATGCTGCCAACATCGTCATTTGCGCAACGAGCATTGGATTCTTCGCCTACTACGCAACGCCGCATGGCAGCAGGACTTGGGGCGACTTCATCCCCCTGCATGTCATCTTCATCCTTTACTGGGTCATAGCCCAAGGGGCGATGGGCGCTCTACTAGACATTTACATCTTCATCCTGCCGCTACCGGTGGTTGCCAGGCTCACCATGTCGACGAGAGAACGGATACAGGTCATATGCGTCTTCGGCACGGCCGTTCTGTAAGTGGTGGCAGAGGCGGCGAGTGTCTGTCTGGTCGTAGTTGGCTGACAGGAAAGCGCAGTGGAGTTGTTGGCAGCATCGTGTCACTCGTGTATCGAATTCGGACCCTCACGGAGAAGGACGCAATATGGGAAGGGCTCGTCACCATAAACTGCAAGTGAGTCAAGCGGGACATTTTTTTTTTTGGCGCACGCACTCCCTGGGCCCCAGACCTGACGCAAAGCTCGACAGTTTGGTCGAGATGGGCGCGGCAACAGTCGTCGCTTCGGCACCAGGATTCGCCAAGTTTGTGCGCCGGCACGTTTTGAAGTCTGAACTGGCCAAGTCGCTGCGCTGGGTGCTGGGCCGTGGCCGTACCGGCAGTCCGGACGCGTCGAGTTCTTCCACCCGGAGGCGAAACCAGAACCAGCCGCGGACCGGACGGGGATATGGCCCGCGAGACCCGGACAATGATGGTTGGCTTCTCAAATCCCGGCCTTCGGCGATGGACGGGCACGAGTCGAGTGCATCGACGGCAGAGGACGATGCTCACGGCACCAAGCTGACCGGCACGGGAGAGGGTAGCAAACAATCGGGGAAAGCTGCTTTGAGCCTCGTTCGAGAACCAATCGATTTATGGCTACGATGACCGCAAAGGTCGGTGTGTTATCGTCGAGGTAAAGTAGACAGAGGTGGTTTTTCATGAGTTTTCGCTCTGAATACCTAGGTTGCGCTAGGCCGCCAGGATGGTACTCCCAGTGGCATGTCGCGTTCGAGGACACTAGCTTGCCTAATCTGGCTCAACTGACCTTTGAATATACTATACATGTAAGATGAATAGTTCCTCACGTCACGGGGCGACGTTTCTCCTTTCGACAAGTTCCGCGGCCTGGCTGGCCACGACGAGCTGGAAGAAAGCACGGTTCACGACCAAGTCGGGAAACGAGAAAGCGTCACTGCCACTTATTGGCAGCTGCACAATACCTAGGTTCCGACATCCGATGATAGGGGCTCGGCGTCGGGCACCGGCTGGTCGACATCAGATGAAGGCGTGCCAAGGAGCAAACGGCGTGAATCCGTGAATCACGCGTACGGTCTGCCACCTGCTCTAATCCACTCTCGCCGTACTGGCGGCCGCGGCGTTTACTGGGCTGCGGGCGAGCGGCACAACTATAAATACCCCCCCTCCCCTTTCCGTCGTTCTCCTCGGTTCTCTCTCATAGAACGATTACCGAACACTACCGCTGCCACGACTGCGGTGGCTACTTCGACCCCCAGCAGCAACCCACTGCTGCTCCCACGATTGCTACTTCTACCAGCACAGCTACATACCTACTTCTACTCGCAGCAACCTCTACAGCTGCAACCACTACTGCTACCACTACTTCTGCACCCAGCAACTGCTGTTCCCACCACTGCTGCGCCTACCACTACGACTACTGGCAGCGCCCTATCATGTTCGAGCCTATGCTGGCCTATTACCGACACAGCTTCGACCGATATCACAGCTTGTTCTCAGCACCCGCTCCAGGGAGCTGGCCCGGCACGACGCCTCTCAACTGCCGTCAGCACCACATGCGCCTTCATCGCCATTGTCGTCGGCAAGCGGCGCCGTGATACACGCGCGGACTTGGCTCGAGAGTCTGCTGCTCTCGACGACGTCGACGACTCCCTTCACGGTCCCCCACGGCCCCTTGCGGAGCTCCTGTCGGGCTCCCCCCGGACCGGTTTTCCGGCTGGCGAATGCGGCACTTCCCCGACGTCAACGGGCAACAGGCTGGTCGATAGCCACACCGCGGGGGACAGTAGCCAGCTCGCTCTTTTCAGCGACGAGTTGCCGTACTACATCTACTCCAGGTCCGTGGCCTCGTGGACGCAGCTTGGACGCAGCTTTACTCGGAGGTGGGCTCGTACCAGCTGCTCCGCATCACCGGGATCGACGCCCTCGCCCTGATCTCTCTCTCCTTTCATCTCTCTCCTTCACATAACAAACGCCGATTACTTGCCCTGTAACTCCTCGATTTCGTTTCACGAGTACGGATGGCACTCGGAACTTGATCGCGCTATATGACGGGTTCGAGATCGAGGGACAGGGGAAATATCGCCTCGTCACCCTTCCCGTCGGCAAGACTTTCCCACGGCAATCCTCTGCAACTTTGCCAGGCACGTACGCAGCCCCTGTCCCGCGAGGCACTAAGGCGGTTTACACTAACGATAAGCCGCTCTTCTAGAACGACGAGGTCAAGGCACTCGTGCTGCCCGTCGCGGACGTGGAAATCCGCGTCACTGCCGGGCCCGCCGTCCATCGCCTCAAGCGCGGCGCCGGGCGTACCTCGACGCAACCATCATACAATCCAGGGGCGAACGCACCAACGAAAGATGCTGCGCTCAATGTGAGCGGAACTCGTCCGCACCCTTCGATAGCTGCTACATCCCAAGAGGATTGCACGGCGGCGCATGTGCCAGCTGCGTCCGGGCCGGCTTGGACAAAGACCATCATGAGGTCAGCCCGCGAGCATCGCGAGCATCGCACGAACCTCATGGGCCTCAAATCCAAAAACAAACAAAAAAAAAAATAGATTGACTCGAGCCGTCGAGAGAACCAATTAAGATCCGGTCGGCGAGGGATGCAGCGAATATCGAGCCGCCCCATCCAATCCGGAACTTCCCTCCTTCATACTACAATATTCACAACAGATCGGACTACAGTTCAAGTCCTGAAAGCCCCCATGGGCGACGATAGTAACCCGGACATGATGGCCCCAGAACCTAGTGTCTTGACCGCCATAGCGGTTGATAACCACTTATATCATGGCATCTTCTTAAAAGGGCGGCATCATTATCGATACCCATTGAAGATGAAGTTAGCCTATAGCTGAACGATGCCAACGTCGCGGAAAAGTCTTGTCTGATGACCACACTCGACACCCTTACATACGGCACATGCACCGCAAGCATCTACTGTCGAGTCGGCAGTCAGAATCAAGTTGAACGACTAGAGTAACTGATCAGAACCAAACATAGAGTTGCTCGAGCATCGGCTGGAAGCTCGAGGCAGCCAGGTGACGTATAGTGGCTCCTGTTGCTGGGCGCTCATAGCCGCCGCCTCTGATTGGCCAGGCTCACGGATATATGGGGATAGGGCTCCGACCCTTTATCCCGTTAACACGCGTTGTTTCTGTTCATCCTAGCCCTTTCATAGCCGCACATTGCTGTAGATTCATCAGGATCATCATCATCTCACTTTGCCCTCATCAACGGGCTTCCTCTAGCCTATCGTAGCTCCTATAGGTCTGATGCAGACTATGGCAGCTGGACGAAGTCACTCGTACCTTATAAGGACGGGCGCCTTCCTCACACTTGGTTTATGTATACGCAGGCAGAAAAACATAGATTGCCTGTCTGGCCTCTCTAGGTCTCCATCTGTTCCGCTACATACGTGAATAATCCGATTGTGCTATAGTAAGTGTAATAAAAAGCTCTTGGGATTGGGCTAGGGCTGGGATACACATCGCGAGCGGAAGTTGTC
Organism: Cordyceps sp. RAO-2017; assembly: GCA_002591385.1. NCBI lineage: Eukaryota > Fungi > Ascomycota > Sordariomycetes > Hypocreales > Cordycipitaceae > Cordyceps > Cordyceps sp. RAO-2017. The sequence goes on along the minus strand of NJEV01000113.1, from coordinate 21,109 downwards.
GAACAAAACGGACAACAACCTCGTGCCAGGCACCTGATGCCCTATGCTGCACACTCGCTTGCCATGGTCGTCGCCTTGGTCTTTTGACTATCTGGCAGGGCGGGGCGGCGAGGCAGATGAACTTGTTGCACATGCAGTTCCGTGCAGAAAAGTCGCTCAGGGTTGACGGTACGAATCGAACAGCAACTGCGCCGGATGAACAGATGACAGGCCGCAGCGAACCTCGGACGACGCACGTACGCGTACCGTTTGTCAGCTTGATTGCATCTCCGCGACAGCTGAACGCCGCCCCCTTCGGACGAACTAGGCCGCAGAAGGATCCGAGTCTAGAGGGCGGATCCGGTCGCGAGCACGCGCGGCTATGGCAGTGGGCAGAGCCGATATTTCGCTCAAGGCAACCAGTAAACAATCAAAGCCTCGTTCTCAACTCCAGTTGCCGCCCGACTGGGACTTGGGCAAAACAGGCAACGACAACGTGGGGTACGGGGCCAGGCAAATTGGAAGCCGCAAGAGCGCGTGCTTCCCAAGCCTCTGCGAACACATGCCTCGGCTCACGACAGTGGCTCGATTGCATCGGACCATGGAGGACAGGAGCGGAAGTGGGGGGTCGGCTTGGCGCCCGGGTATCCCTGCGTCCGGGAGGTCGGGTCTTCCTCGCCCGGCCGTCAATGCCTGGGCCGGAGACACGACAGGGCGAAGACGACTCTGGAGATGAGGGTGGGCGGTAGCGCGGACGCAATCGAAACGCCAGACGCGGCCGTCGGCCTCCCGGCTGTCTAATCTGCGAAGGCGGCCCGAGCCCAGGCCCGGGCGACGTTGGAGCCGCCGCGCCGCCCGGCCCTCCCCCATTCTTCCGGTCCGCGCGGCGGCTCGGCCGTCTCCAGAGGGGCCGACGACTGAAACACGGCAGTGGACGGAACCACGGTCGGGCCGCCGGCGAGTGTCGCGCCAGGGCGCCAGGGCCGTGCTGTCAGTCGAGACGAGACGAACGAGCAGAGAGAGAGAGAGAGAGAGAGAGAGAGAGAGAGAGAGACGGCGTGCCGAGCTGCGTGGGCGTAATGTCGCTGTTGACGTGTGCGCCAGGGTTGATGCTGGATCCTTCGAGACGGCTATACTGCTTTCGGCCCTTGGCGTTGGGCGGAATCGAGCAGAAGGCGCCCGCGACCGTCTCGTGAGCTCCACGTGCGTTAAAGCAGAGCGCGAATGAGAGGGGACATCAGTAAAGCGTCCAGGCCTCGCCCACGACCACCTCGTCCCCCGCTCTTTGGCCCGCCGCCTCGTAAGGCCGCGGGCCCGTTCTCGACGACGCAAGGCTTACGAAGCCAGGCGTACGCGTCCGGGCCAGAAAATCCGCGACTCAATGCCGACGAGGCCCGCCCGGTTTGGGGGCGGGCAGGGGTCGAGCCGGCTCCGTTCTCGACGGCTGCGGCTCACCGTTGGCAGGATGGCCAGCGCGCGTCCGCGCGTCCCCCGCAGAAAGAGAGAGTCGCATGACGAAGCCGTCCGGCGACGGGTCCGACGCTCGACCGGCAAGCGATGTCAGGGGCCGGACAGCGACGGTAGGCGGCCTGAGGGACGGCGGCGGACGCGGACATGGGCCAGAGGTGGGAGGCCCCGAGGAAGAACGATGATGAAGGGCCCCCTGGCTGTTGATGGCCTTCCTGACACGCTCTGGTGTTGCCTTCGTCGTCTGGCCGCCGGCGGTGGAGGAGGCCAGATGACAACATCCGAGCTTGTCATCCGGCCTTAAAGGCTCGCACCCCGTCCCGTCCCTATCCATCGTTCCGGAGGCCAGATGCGAATAGGTGCTTCGAGGCTCAGGAGAAGCGTTCGAGCTCAAGTCCCCCCCCCCCGCCGCTGGCCAGACTCGAGACCACGCGCGACACGATGCTCGTCCAGACGCTGGCGACCGCCTTGGTCCTGGCGCAGGCCGTCCTGGCCGCCCGGCCCTTCCTCAACGAGCCCGACACCGGCTTCGAGGGCTACCTGAGCTGGAACCTGAGCGCGTCCGTCGTCATCCAGCAGAGCCCGGCCCAGCAGGCCGAGGGCGCCAACGCGCCGGACGGCCAGGCGGCCGCGCCCCCGGCCGCGTGCGCCCCGGCCGCGTGCGCCCCGGCTTGCGGTGCCCCGACCGCCGGCCGCCGGCCGGACCTGTCGAGCATCGTCAGTCTGCCCGACTTCGACGCCGCCGCGCGCAGCGCCCTGCCGCTGGAGAACTATACCTACTACCGCAACGGCGCGGCGGGCGAATGGTCCTACCGCAACAACCTCGAGGTCTTTCGCCGCTTCAGCCTGCGGCCCCGCGTCCTCAACGACATCTCCAACGTCGAGAACACGCTCAGGTACGGCCGACCACCCGACGACTTTGATGCCGCTGCCGCTGCTGCGAGACGCGCGCACAGAGAGCGAGATTGCTGACGGGGGCCTGCCGTGTAGCACCACGATCCTCGGCTACAACTTCTCCGCGCCCTTCTACATCAGCGCCTGTGCCCGGGGCGAATTGGCCCACCCCGAAGCTGAGAGCAACTTCGTCAAGGCGGCCGCGGCCCAGAACCTGCTGTACATGGTACCGGCGGCCCCAGAACCACTCCGGGCGGGCAACGATTGCTGACGGGAGCCGCAGCCCGCCCTCTTCGCCTCCAAAACGATCGAGCAGATCGCAGCGGACAAGGCCCAAGACCAGGTTGTCTTCCAGCAGGTAAGCTCTCCCGGCCGCCAAAGACTGAATGGAAAGGTCCAGGGCTAAGACGTGCCTCTCGTCCGGCTGCGCAGCTTTACCTGACAGGCAACGAAACGGCCGACGACGAGCTCATCAAGCGGACCGAGGACTCGGGCGCCAAGGCCATCGTCTTCACCATCGATTCGGCCGCAGACGGGAACCGTCACCGCGCCGCGCGCTTCGGCGTGGGATCTGCGTGAGTCCATTGCCGCCCAGGGCCTTCCAGGCGGGGGGAGGGCTGAAGGCCGGTTCGTCGACGTCGCTGACCATGTGATTGATAGTGACTCGGACTACTCCAACTTCACGGTTAGTACCATCAGCCCCCGTTTGCTCTCTCACTTGCCCCCCGGATCCGACCCGGCAAGGCCCGGCTGCACGCGTACGGACGGGTGGCGCTGACGTCGGACTCGTCGTCTCTGCAGTGGGCGTTCTTTGCCAAGCTCAAGGCCCGGACCACGCTGCCCATCATCCTCAAGGGCATCATGACGGTCGAGGACGCAAAGCTGGCCGTCTGCCACAACGCGTCCGCCATCGTCCTGTCCAACCACGGCGGCCGCCAGCTGGACGGCGCCCCGTCAGCGCTCGAGGTCGCGCTCGAGATCCGTCAGGAGGCCTCCTACATCTTCGACTCCATCGAGGTCTTTGCCGACGGCGGCGTCCGCTACGGCGTCGACATCCTCATGCTTCTCTCGCTCGGCGTCAAGGCCGTCGGCATCGGCCGGCCCTTCATGTACGCCAACATGTACGGCCAGGAGGGCGTCGACAAGGCCATCAACTTGATGAAGCACGAGATGGCCCTCGACGCCGGCAATCTCGGCGTGGCGGACATCGCCAAGATTCGAGGGCAACGGATCGTGAGTGACGCCGAACCCCCCCGGGCCAAGGTCCCATATCCCGTCGCTGGCCTCGTTCCTCTTCTGACCCGTCGGGACATACAGGTCAACTGGACTCCAAACAAGTGGATGGGCTGAGATTCCCATGCATTCCTGCCTCTGCGGCACGAGGTGAGACATGAAAGGCGGTGGCACTGGACATAAACATGGAAACACACACACAAGTGCGGCAAAGTCATCTGGTGTTTGGACGGAAAGGAAGTTGAGAGAGAACAGCCCACCACGTGTTGAACACGACCCCGAACATTGATCTCGGCCGATTGTAACATAGCATGCTGGGGGCGGCGGCCTCGGGAGTTTCTTGACATATACCCATAGCCTGTATATATTTAGCTTTCAAATGAGGACGTTCAATCTCGAATTTTGTCCTGTCCCCGTCCACAAAGCCTTGTTGATTTCTAGACGGTATCTGCCGCCGCGGTGCGCTGGTCGGCCACTCTCGCGGATGAGAGTCCGGTTGCTCCGTCACTTGACCGCCCATTCCCCAGCGATCCATCGGGTGAAGAGGTCGAAGGTGGCCTCTGGCTGGTCCAGGATGGCGAAGTGGCCAGCGTTGAAGATGCGGGCAAATGCGAGGCCGCCGGCCGCCTTGATCTCGCCGTAGCCGCCCTCGGGCCCGCCCTCGGACATGCGGAGGGCCTGCGTCTGGGCCCGGCCGAAGGCGTCGCGGCCGGGCCAGTCGAGCCCGTCGGTCCAGGCGCGGTTACCGAGCCAGTTGCAGATGAAGTCGCCGTCGCCGGCGAAGGCGAGGACGGGGATCTGCTCGAGGGCCGCGGCCACCTGGCGCTGGAGCGGCCTGGACCAGTCGCCGGACATGCCGAAGGCGAGCGAGACTTTATCGCTGCACACGTCCCATCGGTCGACGCCGTCGACGCCCAGGCTCTGGCGGACCTCGGCCCTGTTGAGCCAGCGCTGGATGGGCGGGACCGAGTCGGTGCAGAAGTTGGAGAGGTTGCCCCGGCACTCCTGCCGGAGGTTGTACTGGTTGAGGCCGGCGCCGCCCACGGGGCCGATGAGGCTCGCGCTGCACTCTTGGGTCGCGTTTCTGCAGACGGCCGTCTCACCGGTGTCGTAGCACGATTGGACGAGCGACTCGCACCGCGGCGCCGCGTCCTTCATGGCCTGACAGGTCGAGTCGTTGAGGACGGCCGGGACGCCGCCGTCGCCGCAGGCCATGGGCTGGTAGAAGCGGTTCTGGACCAGCGCGTCGGTCAGGCCGTTGCCGAAGAGGGCGCTCTTGAGCTTGATGGTGCGGTCCGGGTGCGACAGGATCTCGGCGGCGACGGCCGGGATGAAGTGGCCGGCGTACGAGGTGCCGGCGACGTGGACGTCGCGGTCAGCGTACTGGGGGAAGTGGCGGAGGAAGAGGGTGAGGGCGGCGTAGACGTCCTTTGCCGCCTCGGCCGAGCTGTTGACCTGGTCGCGGCCGAGGGAGAAGCCGGTGTTGACGGGCTGGTCGAGGAAGAGGACCGAGGCGCGGCTGGTCCAGGAGAAGGGGTTGGGCGTGAGCTCGAGCTCCTGGCTGACCTTAGCCGGGCCCATCTGCTGGAAGAGGCTGAGCATGGAGGAGCAGCCGGGGCCTCCCTCGAGCCACAGGACGAGGGGGTCCTTGGCCGGGTCGGCGCGGGACTCGAAGAACCCTGGCTGGCCGGTCAGCTGGTCTGGCAAGCGGCTAGGCTCTGGCGCGGGCGGGGCAGGGCAGGGCAGAGTGACTGACAGTAGAAGAGGTGTTTGTCCTGCTCGTCGTCGTCGAGGTAGCCGCTCATCTGCTTGACGGTGTCGACGCCCAGCTTGGACGGATCGAACTGGCGGACTCGCTGGCCGCCGCCGTCGCCGCTCCGGTTCGCCTCGGCCCCGGTACAGGTATCGGCTGCGGCGGCCAGCGCGACAGCAGCCAGCGCGAGGGCCAGCACCGAAGCCCGCATCGTGCCGCGCGGCAGCAGAGCACGGCGCTACGAGGCGATGGCAGGAGTCCGGGGCGCGTTGCCTCGGTCGGGAGCGGGCTCGGGCGTAGGAGGGCAGGTCTGCGGTGGTTCGGAGGTCATGGCGAGCGGGAGAGGCGCGGACACGGAGGAGCGGCGGGCGAGCGAGGCGCTATAAGAAGGGATAAAGGATGAGACACGAGGCTGATTCGATCTCCGCGGCACCGACGAGCTATCGGCATGAGGTTGGGCGTCGTGTTTCAGACCGGCGCGGCACCTCGCCGGGCCGAGGCTCGCGTCACGGTCAATCGGGATGTTGTGCCGTTCTGCCCACCGACGTCGTGCTGCTTGAGGAAGCATCGTCAACTCCGTCACGTGTAGAGACGAGGCATAGGCATCGAGCCTGTCACGTGTTGAGATGACATGTAGGCAAATCCATCCCAGGGCAAGAACGAGCTGCCTCTCCTGGCCAGACGCCACAGCCTCGGGGGGAAGGTGGGATGGATCGCGAACCAGAAAGGAAGAGAAGACGCTCTTTCCTCGTCTCGTCCCGGGCCATGACTCGCCGTGGCCCTGCGTCAGCTGACGCATCGCCAGCCTTGTCGTGCCTCTGTTCTCTCGGACAACAAAGAAGACAGGACGAGGCGTCACTCCCTCCACTCCCTCCAGCGCCAACATTCCATCAATGAATGTCTCGAGCATCGCTTTGCCACGGATTTTGACGTATCTGTTGTCTTTCAATTAGAGTCGGTCATCATCACATCACCCTCGATCGGATATCAATCCGTGCACGACTTCCGTCGTATCGTCGTCTGCCAGAGGCGAGTCGCGTCGTCACGTATATACTGTGCAAATGTGCGCTGCTTCGGCCCCGCTGATGTGTTCTTACAGTACATACTATACGGTACATACAGATGCGCGAACACACATGTACGTGCAGACGCTTCCTCCCGGGGGCTTCAAGAAGGAAGAACGAGGCGGTAAAGACGGGGGCGTGTGCCTCATAGGGCCCGCCAGGTCGGGCTCAGGACCTACGACGGCCCCGAATAGGCCCCGAATAGGGCTCCCGCGTCTGCATGCGCTGTTCTGCCGGCACGGCATCTGTCGTGGTGGGAAGAGACGGCAGCAGATCTGGACGGCCGGCGCCGGCCGGACATGGGCGCATCAAGCAAGCCGCCGAGCCCTGACTCGCGGAAGGATAAAGAGAATAGTGATGGGTCAGTGTCTGGATGGCTTCGTCACCGGTTGATTTCTGCCAGAGTCGTTTCGGTCGAGTAATGATTTGATGTTGCGCAGTTGATGTGAGAAGTGATTCAACAGATCAATGCTGCAGCTATGTATGTACATACGTATGTACGTATGTATGTATGTACTCGAATCCGCAAGGCGAGAGTACACATATTCTACCCTTCGATATCTGACAGTGGATGGACTGATCAATATTTGAATATACCCTCCCCCTCTGCGCCCCAAACCACAGGCCGTTCACACCGAGAGCTCTCAGCAAAGTCGTGACCGCCAAGGGTCCACGCCCTGAAGCTTCCATCGGCCTGGATTCCGATTCACGAAAGGGGTCCCCTCACGTTCCCCGCCGTCGGTGGATGCCCCCAACAAGTTGCAGCCCCTCGTCTCGTGCCATGCCATGACGCATAACAGCGCTAGACCAGTCCGGCCTTAGACGTGACCCCTTAAGCGGTTAAAAGGGAGGACGAGACCGGGTCTCGGTAGCTGTAGAGCATCGTCACTCCCCAGCAGGCGCATCACGTCACGTGCCCCGCGCGATATCGGCGGCCGGCCCCCGGGGGTTCATGCCCCGCAGCACCGACCGACTCCGGGCAGCCCGGCCCGGAAGGCGGCCGCGTAAAAAGAATCTATCCCTTCGGAGGGGAGACGGCGCGCACTCAGGAAAAAGCAATTCCTCTCCCCAATAAGGCGCCTTCTTCACTTGCGGCCCCTGTTCGAGAGGTCGTCCGCCGTGCGTCTGCAGGCCGGCAGACCTTCGTGCTCCGACTTCTCCTTCGACGGGGGCTCCCCGGTCGGCGGGTGCCGCCCCGATCCCGCTTTGGGCCTGGATAAGCTTTCTGGTGCGACGGGGAGCACTGCATGGACTTACATAAATATATACCTACACATATACGTACATACGTGCAGGCGTGGACGGACCGGAGGCTGAAGGTGACTGACCCCTTGTTCGCTACCGCAACGCGTGCACAAACGTCGTCGAGAAGTCTACCGAGTGAGACATTGGTTCGAGCACGACGCATGGGCGAGAAAGGCGGTAGAGGGGCGGCAGCAGGCGGTCTAGAGGACGGACTGCGCTCCGAGTGGGCGAAGGCCGGGCAGGGATCGGTGGTTCTGGAGCAATACCTACCATGTATGTATATACATATATGTATGTATGAATCGACGAAAGCAAGGGCAGGCCTGCTTGCCAAATCTGGCTCAGTCTACATACTCGTCTGTGACTTGACATGTATATGGGCATGTAACTTTATAGGAAGCCGAACCCTTTCAACCAACCCTTCGCCTCTCCTCTTCCCCTCCTCTCCTCAACTTCAACTCTTCAACCTCTCTCTCCCCTCCCCTCAACGCCTTCTCCTCTTCCGTCGACGCCCTCTACTTCGTCTCGCCGCTCGTCCAGCTCGCACGTTCAACAGTCGCCATGCCTGAGTCGTACACGTACAAGAGCTCCGGCACCAATAGCCAGGTCTGATCTGCCCCCAGCCGCCATCTTTCCTCTGGCCGCGAAGCCTCGCCCCCTCGGGCCGCACTGAGCTAACCAGACGCCTGCCGCCATCGATCGATCTTGCAGGGCAACCACTATTGCGCCCGCGACTACGGCAGCGGCGCCTCCAACTCCAACTCGTACCACTACTCCAATACGTGCGTCTCTGGCCCGCGCCCGCCTCTCGTGCCTCGCTGACTCGCCTCCCATCACAGCGACGGCTCGTACTACTACTCCAACCCGAACGGTAGCACCTATCACAACGACGGCCAGGGGGGCTCCACGTATACGCCTCCCAGCGGCGGCAGCAGCGGCGGCGGCGGAAACGGTGGCGGCAAGTAGGCTCGTGAGGCCGTCACGCGATGGATGATGTGTATTTGATGCTGCTCGGGGCAGGGGTTTGATGGTACGGTTCCCCAGCATGTGCTGGTCGTCGAGCATCGATCGGGAAGAAAGCCGGGACATCATATACACGTACTAAAGACGGAGAAACTGGGCCATGATCCGCCGCGCCCCTCGACCGTGCAGTCACCGGTTCAGCGTACCCGAACATCAGGCCGTAGCACGGAACAAGGACAGGTACATGTAGGGATCAAGTTTTACCTCTGGATACATGTAGCTTCAGCAGGTGCTCTCACCGTCGACGACTTCTCTCTCTACATCCCCTGTGACGTGTATCCCATCTTGACCGGTCCGATCCGCTGCGCCTCCAAAAGGATGAAGATGAATGTATCAACAATCGGTCACGGCCGCCTCCTCCCGTGCCGGTGACCTCGTCTCTGTACGCCTTCAAGCCCAGTGTGGCTCCCAAGAGGTACGAGGAGGAATCTCCATTCTTGTCTCCCCATCCGTGGAGGAATGGCCGTGCTCTGCCGACGTGGAAATCCAAACCATCGACATTGCCGCACCCCCCCCCCGTCACTCAAAGGACATCAGCATACGGAGACGTCTAGAGAAGCTGACACGGGGCATGTAGGAGCGAAGACACGTTGGTCATGTTGCAAGGGTAGGCTTTCCTCCTCGACGATTTCAATCTGTCCTCTTCCACCGCTGTAACCCCCTCTCACACGGACGCTTTGCCCTCTCCTCTTGTCATTAACATTGAACCTGGCCACGGGCAGCCTGCTCTGTTTGCCTCCCCATTCGCCGGTGCTGCATAGACTCGTGGGGCGGCTGAACTACATACACCGCCCGTACCTCAAGGTGGACCAAGATATCAACACCAAGTTCGTCGCGTCGCTTTGCGAGTTCATGGTGACGCCCATCCATCTGATTAGCCTCCTGGAATGGCGGCCGCTCACGGACATGGAGACGGCCGCTATCGGCACCGTGTGGAAGTACATTGCCGACATGATGGGCATCGACTACCGGGCTGTACTGCGCAGGGATCGCTGGAAGGACGGCATCGACTTCGTCGAGGACCTGATACGCTGGGGCCGCAGGTACGAAGACGAGCACGTGAGGCACACCGAGACGGTCGCGAAACTCGGCAACGCCTTGCAATCGTTGCATATGTCGGCTTACCCCAAGTTCGCGCGGCCATTCTTGCGCAAGGTCGAAGGCATCGTCGTCGGCGAGAGGTACCGGCGTGCGTTTGGGTGAGGAGAGCAAGCCCGCGTTCGTCTGCGTGCCCATCTGACTCTTGAGCAGGCGGCCGGAGCCGGGCCTGGCAACGATCGTTGCGGTGCATACGCTGCTCCTCCTCCGGAGGCTCTTCCTGCGCCACCTCGCCTTGCCGCGTCTGTTCCCCGTCCATCACCTGTCCGCGATGAGCACCACAGATCATTGATCGCTGCCACGGCGCAGGGCTTGAGACATCTTCTCTGTACTTGCCTACGCGGCGAAGTGTTTTCGGAAGGGGCGTATATGAGCATTCTAAATTGCGAGTAGGCGTTCGAGTCAACAGGCTGTTGTTATAAAAAATCACGCAGAAAGCCATCAGCGTTATAGGAGCGGTCACGGCCCGGCATGATCCTCGGTTCGGACTGTTTGTATTGATTTTATTGGCCTCAATACCTGCCTGCTCAACCTGCCTCTGTCTCGTATGCCCTCTGCCCTCTATGCCTCTTGTATCCTCTGTGAGAGAGAAAGACAGATGAGAGCAAGGTGAGGGGCAACCTAAGTTGGCAAAAGGGGAAGAAGATTGAAGGCAACAGGCAAAGGCACGCAGAAGCGAGTAGAGGCAAGCAGGCAAAAAGTGGGCCGAGCTTGATAGTTCAATATGAGAGAAGAGATAAAGAGGCACATAGATGACCCAGCTAGACAATAAAAGGGGTGCACAAACCTCTCCTCGTTCGACCGATGTTTCTTCTATCACGGGAGGTAGGCAGACGGACAACCCAGCAGCCAGCTACATGGCTAACCCCCTCCCCCGCCCTTGGCAGTGAAGTGACGAACAAGGCACAAATTTCGTCGATCGAATAGCTTTCGGAATGGCAGAAAAGCCATCAAGGTCTCGCAACAGAAGGTCAAGCTGCCCATAGTAGACGCGCACTGTGGTACCTCGTGGGATAGTCCCGGCCTCCTAGTCTTTATAACCTATGCAACCGATCCATTCCATGATAGAGGACGGCGAGAGGACAGAGTACCTTTCCACACCGTGCCTTGCACATTGTACATTTTTCGAAGCCGGGACTTGCCAATGCAGGGCAAGGGGTATCTTGTCGCCGTCGCCCTCCCTATGTCGCTGCTCGGCGTACGGGGCACCGGGAAAAGTTGGAAGCGAGGCCGTGACCGTACGCAAAACCCCACCGCCTCTCTCCGTCACGGCCCATTCATGCCGTGGCCTCGCCGTTTCCGACTCGCCTGCGCATGCTTGGACAAGCTGCATCAGGCTCCCGGAAGCTCGGCCTCGTGCGCGGTCGGGACCGGCTACAGCAACGCCTGCAGCGCGGCCAGCGCCAGGGACGACAGGGCCAGATAGACGCTGCTGTCCGCGACGAAGCGGCCCGGGGCCGCCGAGGCGGTGCCGGAGCTGCCTCTCGCGCCCGTTGCCGACGCCGTTGCCGACGAGGACGTGGGCGCCGCCGTCGCCGTGCTGCTTGCGCTGCTGTTGCGGCCGCCGCCCTCCCCCTTGACCGAGTCGTGGTACCGGCCGACGACGTACTTGACCACCTCGTCGCCGTACCGAGGAACGTACAGGCCGTGGACCTTGTTGTCCTCGCCCGAATCGCAGTAGATGTCTCCCGTGTCGCAGTAGGACACCATGCGGTCGGCGTACGCTTCGCAGGTTCGGACGGTGCCGTTGTCGCGCTGGAAGATCTGCCACGTCTCGCTCAGCCACTCGTCTGCCGAGCAACGGCCCGGCCGGACTCACCCCGTCCTTAACACTGGTTCCCCTGTCGTAGGTGATGTTGGCGACGTGCGTTGGGTCGCCGAACAGGACGATGGCCACGACTGGGAGGCAGCACAAAAAGGCCGAGTCAGCCTTGGGCTGCCCTGAAAGCTTGGTTTGAGGCAGCACTGCGACACTGCCAGTACCCACCGTTGTCTTTGACCAGCTTGGCGGGGAGCGGTGTCGAGCTCCTGAAGCCGGCCCCGGTACCGCCGCAAAGCGTGTCCATCGAAACTTGGGCGCCCTATGCTCGCGACCCGATTTGAGGCCCGTCAGCGACCTCTCCGCACAGCTCGAAGGAGAAGTAGGGATAGTCGAATGCGAGGTGGTGGTCGTTCGTCGGGCCGGCGCTCACCTGCGAATAGCCCATGATGGCCACCTTGGACCTGGGGCACTCCTGGGCGTACTGCTCGACGGCGGACCGCATCGCCTGGACGCCCGCGGCCACCGAGTCCTCGTAGTCGGGCTTCGACAGCGTCGCCGGGTAGTCGAGCGGCGCCACCCGCGAGCCCGCGATCTGCCTCTCGATCCGATCCGCCAGCAGGCCCGTGACGCCGGCGCCCTTGGGCTCGCTCGTGCCGCGCGCGACGATCAGGTGCAGCCCCGTGGCGCAGCTCGCCGTGCCGTTTTGCGCTGCCGCCGCCGACGCAAGCCCGGCGACCAAGGCCGTCACTGACACGGTGCTCCGACGCATCGCGGATCGAGCTTCTTCCACTCCCCGAGTCTGGACCGGGCTATCCCGATTATGCAATGGGCTGTCGGCAAAACTCAATCGGCTCCGCTGACTTTCGTCCGACCTTTGTTTCCGCTTAAGCTCGGTAGGACAATGCCGTCGGATATACTGGCTCGGTCCGTTCCGCTGGTCCGGGGTAAGCAAACTCAAGACTCGAGGAGGGGGCACAAAGGAGGCCCGGCGCACGCGACAAGGCCGAGGAGCACAGGAGGATGAGCAAAGAGGGACGAGTTTGGAAGCGTCCAGCGTGATATACATATGCCCGAGCTGCTGCTGCAGGATTGGGCCTCTGCAGCAACGGCGGATCCGGCTAGCCGTTGCTGACAGGTCGGGCGGCGGAGGATCCAAGCTGACGCTGCGTCATTCGGCCGCGCCTTAGCGATCGCTCCTCTGCCTGGCCCAGGAGGCTCGGCCTGCCTGCCTACTTGGGATGCCATAGCCGCCGAGTCCGGGGTTGAGGCTGGCGCCGAGCGGCCGTCTCCGCCAAACCCCGCAAAGCTTCCTCGGCAGCTCCGTCACCAATACTCCCGTAACCCAATCTGGTCTCCAGGGCCGCCGGTCCTGCGGCCAGAGCCACGAGTCGACTGCACTGCATTCCCACCGACGGCTTCTCGACGGGAGTTTTCCGTGGACACAGACCGTGGACACGGACGTGAAGGCGAAGCGGCAAGCGGCCGGCGGATCGGGCCATCGTCACATGCAATCTGCGCGCGGCTCGGCTCATCAAGATCTGTGGCTTTTCGGTACTTGCTTTTTTCCCTTCCAGCTTTGAAATCTGGACGGACACTCAGCCAGGGTTCGTTGGGTGGAGTCTCCAATAGGATGAGCTTACCGACAGACGGGACTCTTTTCCAATGCTGGGCGTTACCGACTCTGGCCGATCGTATGGAGTTGTGCACTCTTTAGTGCTCTACGCAATTTAGTTCTCCTTCGTGGGCATGCCCACCATTTGCTGGCCGCCGCCGCCGGCCGCCGACGAGGCCGCCGACGAGGCCGCCGACGAGGCTGCCGTCGAGGCCGCCAAAGAGACCGCCAAAGAGACCACCGTCTCAAACCCTTTTCTCGGGGTGACTTTGGTCGGCGGACCAAGCACGTACCTTGTTGCGCGCCGCGTTGCTTTTGGCCTCCGAATTGGAGCCCTTTTGCCCTACCTCCATCTCCGAAGGGAGAGGATGCGATAGCCCTCCATCGGTCTCGACCCTTCTCTGTTCGGCACTTCAGGTGGGGGAGGTCTGAGCTCCGACCTTTTCGCACTGCACCATGACTGGTCGATCCTTTCTTAGAGCACGGCCTTCGCGGAAAGTCGAGAGAGAGAACACCGACGGCTCAGCCGCTCCTGGCTGGGGGATGAGGGGAGGAAACATGAAAGAGTGATGAGTTGGCAGCGGCGCAAACGCATATCCGTTGGGCCTCACCAGCGTTCGGACGAAACGGGGCGTCGGGCTCAAAGGAAAAGAAAAAAGAAAAGAAGAGGCGGAATCGTGGTCCCGATGTCTTGGAAAGATGGCGGAAGCCACTGGCAGCGGGGGTAGCCATGTGTCACGGGGGGCATGGGCCAGCCTTGGAGGCATCCCGCGCTGGCGAGGGGGGGGGGCTCGGTCTTGGTGGGCGAGATGCGGCAATTGGTTGATGGATGGGGAGCATGCAGCTGGCCGCCTGTTTGTGCAGCACGTATCATTGTATGTGTGCATATATGATGTGTGTGTGTGTGTGAGTGTGTGTATGCCGGATCAGGCAACCGGTGTTGAGGCTGCATTCGCTTCCCATCTTCCGCGAGACTGTAGGCAGCCGAGGGCATCTCGCTTCGCATCTTGACGAGAGGAGCGAGAGAGACTAGAGCACAGACGGTGCAGTCATGCTTGATGTCTGATCAATGTCCCGAAAACGACCGCCGACACTTGGAGTTGGCATACATGGGCCGGCAGCTCTGTCAGCGCCGGCCAGGACGAATAGGCGGCCTACCTATTTGTCGACGCACAACGAGACGTCTCGCGAGCGTGCAACAAGGAAAGTCACATGATGGTGCCACAGCGTGTCGATGGCAGCCCACGGCCAGCAGCCACCGTCTGACATGTGACCAAGTCGAGATCGGTTGGATAGGGGAGCCAGGAGCCTTGAGTAGGCTGAAAAAGAGGTGAGCGACGACCGAGGGCAGGAGAGTGGTGCATGTTTCTTCAGGAGCTGCGGCCGGCCGATCGCGGCTGACGGCGGGCTCGGCTGCCTCTGCCACCCCTTGTTCATAACCAGGTTGCTGAAGATGTGGTATTGGCAGTGGATAGCCGAAAGCTGGAACGGGGCGCACCGGGGCGTTGCTGGTCAGAGCTCACCGATGGACCGGACGCCGCATCCAGCTCTCTGCACGAAGCACTCACGCGGAAGCTTGAAGGCTGAGCTGTGTATGCGGCGTGGAAGCGCAAGGCCATGACGAGCTGGGCACGCGACGGGAATAGCTTACGTGTGTTTCCGCGTAAGCAACCCATTGTCAAGGCGCCTTGTTTGGATGGATGAGAGTGAGACGACGACTCATTCCGTGGACCTGGGCACTGCCCTTTGCCGCTGCGAATAATCGACTCCCGTCAACGTTACTTCTCTGGGAATTGGACTTTTTGGAAGCGGTCCCGACCTTGATCCTTTTTCCTTTTTTTTTTCTCCTCGTGTCTTTTCTTTTCCTCTCGGCTTGTTTCTCTTTGGCTCCCTCGCCCTTCTTAGACGCTCGCACGCACAGCCGAAACAGAGGGTCGGGATCGAGACAGCCAGTGAAGCAGGCACGGCGCGTGTCAGGATGAGAGCTCGCGACTTTGCTCGCCCCACGGGCAGGACGAAAAGGCAATGTCTGACCGACGAGCGGCGGTGAGGGTCGCAAGTCTTTTTTTTTTTTTTCAATGTCTCGGACACCGGTGGGGAGGCTGGACGGCGAGCTTGTCGTTTCGTGGCTGATGATTGACTGTTGCTTGGATAAACGATGGACGAGGGACACGTTGGCCGGCATTGGCAAGCACGTTGACGTAGGCCACAGCCTGTAGGCTGTCAGTCATTCTGTCCGCCTATTGTTTTTTTATTTTTCTCGTCTCCCAGGCTGCTTGTGCGGTGTGGATGCCGTGCCATGCTGATGTGTTCGGAGGCGCCAGGCCGTCTCAGCTGGGCCCGGTAGGCAAGGTCAGGCCTCTGGCGAATAAAGAAACAGGAGCTTCTCTTGAGTCGGTCGGTACAAGGAGACGGGCGAACGGGGCTGCTCCGAGTCCGACGGGGACAGGAGCACGCCTGGCAAACGCGGGTGGCTGCTGGCAGGTGGTACACGGCGGAGCAGAACGGCCGGCATGGATGAGCAGCCGCCTTTGAAGATGTCGAATGTCGTGGCAGAGAACCTGTTGATGGAAGCAATGGACAGAGTGAGCAGTAGTCGATTCTGCTTCTGGCCGTGCCGTCGGCGTCGCACCCGCGACTGCTTAGTCATTGCGCTGCGGCCCGCAGGGTCGGGGGAAAGAGCATGTTGTGTGGCATGCGGCGCTGTGCCCCTGCCGGCTGGTGGGCTGTTACTTCCGCCGTATCCCCCAATTCCCTCCCTGCCGCCTTCACTGCTTTTTCGCCTCGGATGTTTGTTTTCCTTCTTTTCACCCTGCTTCTTCTTTTTTTTTTTTTTTGGCGCATCCAAAGTTCTGACCTGGCGTTGTCATCTTTTTCTTTTCCCCTTGTCCTTACTGCCGGGCAGCTATTTTTGTCTTGGAACAGACATACCGGCGAGGAAACTAACAAGGCACGATAGATACCTCTTGTACACACAGTACAGCATGTACCTGTGTAGGTCCCTTTGGAGGAGGAAGGAAGGTTAGGTGGGGGTTGAGGCTCCGTGATGCCAAATGTAGCGGTACTAGATGAAACGCCCTTAATTGAACATGGTATCAAGTTCTCACTACTTTACTCAGTCCGCGTTCTTGCTCTCAAGGAGCGTCGTCGTGCCTGGAAGAGGCATCGGCCTAGACGGACGGCTCCTTCTTCTTGTCTAGAAGAGAAAAAAAATGGCCGCCTCAGGCCGCCTCAGGCCACTCATCGTCTCCCCGGCTCTCCGCCTCGTCTCTGCTCCTCTGTCCTGTCCTCTCTTCCAGAAGCCTATGTCCTCTCTTTTTCCCGTCTGCCACGGACGGACGGCTGACGATGCATATCTCGTCTTCAGCGCTAATCCCCAAGCTCTTCTCCCTGCCTCTTGCGCACGCGCCGCCGCAAACACGAACTTCGTCCATCCTGCTTTCTTTTTTTTCGCCCGTCTTTTTCCATGGCGAAAAGGGGCTAGACGATGTCCAGTTTCCCCATTTCCTTTTCCTTTGACTCGCCCAGTGGCAAGACAATTCCGACTCCTCGGAAGAGCTGAACCGACCACTTGTCTTGTCTTGGTCCCCGACCCGGAAACGGAGCCCCTTGTCATCAAGACACGACAGGCCGACAAACAGGAGGCACAGGGGAAAGGGGGGCGGCCGGGCGGACAGCCGGAGCACCCGCGGGACCGGCCCTGACGGGCCCCGTCAGGTCGCTCGCTCTATCGACCTTCTCCACCGATCAAAAGAAAGGCCAGCCTGCGGCTTGCTTTTGGCGGCCGACACGGAAGCAAGGAGGCGCGGAGAGAGACAGGAGAGGCCAAGGCGAGCAGGAAGACAAAGGAAAAAAAATCGTCCGGTCCTCACGAGAGAGAAAAGGAAAGAAAGCCGTTTCATGTTTCTGACCGGGGGGGGGGCTGACGCTGTTGCAGATAGAAGGGAGCCTCTGTCTACCTGCGCAACAATCTCAACGACGCCGCACGCCACCCCTTCCCTTGCCGTGCCGACCGATGACAAGCCTTCTTCGCCCGTTGATGACTCCTCCGCCCGCTTTGGGGGAGCTAGGGGATGAGGTTCCGCGAAGCCAACCGAGCTAGAGAGGCGGTTTTCCCGTCCCGGGGCCCGCGGCTGGCGATAATCGCCTCCACTTGACACGACCCCCCCTATTTTTTTTATTGATTCTTTGCTCGCGTCCCGACTGCCACTTGCCTCGCCTTGCCGCACGCCTCGCCTCCGGCTAGCCCGAGGATGCTCTCTGCGAAGCGCGCAGGCAGGCCGTAACTGGAGAGTTGCCCCCTGGCCTCCTCGCGCCCCCTGTCCCGCCGTGCGTGGTCGAGCGACAGCTAGAGGAGACAATGGCCTCGCGTCTCAGCTGCCGTCCCTCCCGCCGGGCTGGGCTTAACCCTCACCGGCCCTGTGGCGCCCAATTGCCGTTGCACGGTGCCTGATTCCGATGGCCGACGGTGGCGCGCACGCATTCTCCCATCGTCGCCTGCATGTGCGTGCGTCCCGGGCACGCACGTCCGCACATGCAGTCACACCAAAAAGCTGCTGGGCCATTCTCGAGATGCCCCGTCAGTGGCCACTCTGAGTCACCGGCTCTTTGCTCCATGGGGCGGATGAATGCATTATTAACCTCTTCCCCATTCTTTGCCTGCTCCACCTTTTCCTGATGGCCGCATCGGACGCAATCGTCCATGGCCTAGCCCCAGAAAAAAAAACCATGGGAGCCCGTATTCGACTACTTACTACTGCCTACTATTAATACAGGACGTCTTGCGTGCTTCCCTCCTCCCTGATCCTCTCCCGTCGACGCCTTCATTCACCTTCAACAAGTGAGCCCGTGATGGCTGCTGCTTCCCCTACCTTCTTCGGCCCGTATTGCACGTTTCCTTCGCCAGGCTTACTGCGTCTCTCGTCGTCTTCACATTCGCCTTGCCAACAGCCGTCGCCCTCGAGCCTTCCCGCACGACCCTCATAACGACCTCGGCAACGACGATGACGGCGTCGGCGCCCCTGGTTGTGGCGACGAGCCCTCTCGCCTCGGAAGACAAGGCCGTCGTCGCCCCGGAAGACAAGGCCGTCGTCGCCCCGGACGCTTCGAAGCGTTCGTCCGGCGTGGACGGGCCAAACCAGCAGGCCTACTTGGAGTCGTCGGGCGAGGAGAGCGGCGCCGACGGCTCGGGGCCGATGAACGTCAAGCGCCTGGGCCGCGAACGGCCAGCGGCCCTGTCCAGCGGGCTGGTCGAGGCCGGCTTCGTCTTCACCGTCGTCCTTTCCATGATGATGAGCGAGTACTTCATCGGCGGCTTCAACATCATCCTGCCGCCCGTCGCCGACGCCCTGGCCATCCCCCCTTCGGCCCGCACCTGGCCCGCCGGCGTGACCAACCTCACGACGGCCGCCCTGCTGCAGCCGTTTGCCCGGATGTGCGACCTGTACGGCGCCCGCGTCGTCTTCATCTGCGGCCACGCCTGGCTGCTCGTCTGGTCCCTCATCACCGGCTTCAGCGTCAACTCGACCATGCTCATCGTCTGCCGCGCCATGCAGGGCATCGGCGCCGCCGCCTTTTTGCCCGCCGGCCTCGCCCTGCTCAGCCAGACGTACCGGCCGGGCCCGCGCAAGAACTTCGTCTTCTCCGTCTACGGCGCCTTCGCCTGCATCGGCTTCTACTTTGGCATCTTCATGGGCGCCGTTGCCGCCCAGTACCTCAACTGGAGGTGGTACTTCTGGATCGGCACCATCCTCGGCCTCTGCCTCGTCCTCTCCGGCTTCCTCACCGTGCCCCGCGGCCTCGGCGACGTCGACCCGGACGTCCGTATGGACTGGTGGGGCGTCGTCACCATCGTCCCGGGCCTCGTCCTCGTCGTCTTCGCCTTCACGGACGGCGGCCACGCCCCCGACGGCTGGCGCACCCCCTACGTCTACGTCACCCTCATCATCGGCATCCTCTTTCTCGTTGCTGCCGTCTACGTCCAGGGCTGGGTCTCGTCCCAGCCGCTGCTCCCGCCGGAGATCTTCAAGCTCAAGTACATGAAGCGCCTCATGGGCGCACTCTTCTGCTCCTACGGCGTCTTTGGCCTGTTTCTGTTTTACGCCAGCTTCTAGTAGGTCCATGCCTTGCCCGCGTGTCGAGAGATTACATGGACGGATTGTGCTAACTCGCCCGCGCAGCATCGAAACCGTGCTGCATACGTCGCCCATCTTGTCGGCGGCCTGGTTCACCCCTCTGGCCGTCGGCGGCATGTTCCTGGCCATCGGCGGGGGGCTGGTGCTGCACATCGTCTCGAACCGCATCCTCATGCTCATCTCGGGCCTGGGCTTCCTGCTCTCGACGTTGCTGTTCGCCCTCATCCCCAGCAGCGGCAAGTCGACGAGCTTCATCTACTGGGCGTACATCTTCCCCGCCATGCTCGGCGGCACCATCGGCGTCGACATCACCTTCAACGTGACCAACGTCTTCATCACGACGGCCATGCCGCGCCGTCACCAGGCGGCGGCCAGCGGCCTCATCAACAGCCTGCTGTACCTCGGCATCGCCTTCTGGCTGGGCATCGCCGAGCTGGCCATCTCGGCCACGCAGCAGAGCAAGGGCGCCGACAGCCTGGACCCTCGGGCCCAATATCAGATCGGCTTCTGGACGGGCGTGGGCCTCGCGGCCGTCTCCCTGTGCCTGACGGTGACAGTCAGGATGGGGCAGGCCGAGGCCACCATGACGGCCGATGAGCGGGCCGAGCTGGAACGCGAGACGAACGGGTCGTGAACGAGGGTCTGAGACGAGTGCAGTTCCACCAACCCCCCTTCGAAGCGAGATTCTTCGTTCTCTTCCTCCCTCCTTGGCCGCCTCGGTCTCTGGCGTCGACGCCTGGAGCGTCCGGTAAAGGAGGGCCTTGCTTGGTCCGACATGGAGCGACGATTTTTTTCACCGTAACTCATTTTATTGTTTTTCACATACACGTTACATCTCATCTCTACGATCTAGACACGATGAGGCATATGCAGGTGGCCCTCGGGGGCAAATGGGGCTGATGCCACGTCGCCTGCTACCCCCGTCTTTGGGGCACAAAGTTGCAGCCGGCGGGCTTCCGGTTCGCGGGCGGCACGAGACAGGCAGGGGGGGGATGCAGGTTCAGGATACCACCGGAGGTGACCGGGGGAGGAAGAAGCCGAGGCGCGGAGGTGGACGCATATTACACGTACGATGCATGCACTGGACGACTTGCCACGAGGGTACGAAGATAGCTGGAGAATGCATTGCATTGACGGCGGCCAAGACTGGACGTGATTGTAGAGATGATTGTAGGGAAGGGTGGCCAGCGCGGGACAGGAAGCCGAGGGGACAGGAAGCCGAGGGGAGACGAGAAGGCCAGGTAAAGCGGACAGGGGCTTGGCGGGTCGGAGGCGACGGACGAGGCTGTAGAGCAGAGACAGCCGGCGTGGCGCGGCCGACGGACGGGTTTCCCGGGCCCCGCGCCCGGGCCCACAGCAGTACGAGCTATCGGTCGGGCGGGGCGGGGCGCGCGGAGCCCGGCGGCCCCCTCGGCTTCCGAGACGGGCCGGCGCAGGCAGGGAGACGAGGAAATCAGGAAAAAAGGGAGGGCCGGAAAAAAAGGCGAGGGCCGGAAAAATAAACACGGTCGTGATTCGGACTGGTGCGGTGGCGTGGCCATGACGGCCGGGGCTGTGCGGTGCCGGGGCCGGACCGGCTCGCGCGGAGGAGAGAAGTAGAGGGAAGGGGAAGGAGAAGGAAAAGGGGAGATGGGCTTTGATTGCTCGCTAGGGGGGTTGGAAGGCGGGAGGCTTACTGGCGACGCAAGACTTTTGAATCCCTCGACATTTGCCCACGTAGAGGGATGGAAGAGGAGAAGTTGAATTTTGAACTCCGGAGACGAGGGGGCTAGGACGGCGGAGAGTGACGGCATGTAGACTTCTGTATCCCTCACCATATGCCCAGGGGCTAGGACGGCGGAGAGT
>NJEV01000112.1:0-37529 GCA_002591385.1 Cordyceps sp. RAO-2017 | reverse complement strand
CGCTGGCGTCGGAGACGGCCAGGCGGGAGGCGGCGGGCGGGCGGCGCGGGAGGGACGAGGCGCCGCCCAGGTCGCGCTCGATGAGGTCGCGGCCCTCGCGCCACGAGCCGGTGCCGTAGCCGGCCGCGTTCTCGTCGTCGTCGTCGTCGTCGTCGATGATGTCCATGCCGACGAAGAGGCGCCGGACGCGGCCGTACAGGCCGAACAGCGTGGCGGCGACGGGCAGCAGGAGCACGACGGGGAACAGGTCGTCGAACCAGCGGCCCAGGGCGGTGAAGTCGATGAGGCGGCCGAGGAAGTCGTAGAAGGTCGTCTTGGTGTAGACGGCCGTCGTCAGGAAGGTCATGAAGTTGTAGGAGAGCGGGATGCACAGCTTGGCCACCTGCGACGCGTACCAAAAGGCCGACTCGTGCGCCGTGTTGCGCCGGACCAGCGCCCGCCCGCGCCACACCTTGACCTCGGTCACCGACGTCAGCGCCGCCGCGCACATGTAGCAGATCCACAGCGCCGCGATCGTCTGCCCGGCGAAGCCGACCTGCGCCTTGTCGCCCACCCAGTGGTGGATGACGCTGAGCCGGACGACGGACAGCGCCGGCAGCGGGTACCGCACCAGCTCCGACCACAGGATGCAGACCGACGCGAGCGCCAGCAACAGGCCGAGCGCCAGGCGCGCGTACGGCAGCACGTGGAAGTGGCAGATGTACCGGGCGTACGGCGACAGGACCGTCGTCCTGGCCCAGACGCCGGCGTGGGGCGAGACGCCGCCCAACTCGAGCCTCTTGGATCCGGCCGAGTCGAGGATCGCCTGCGTCTCCATCGCCTCCTGCACCAGGCCGTTCCATTCGTCGACGTACCGGGACCTCGCGTGGCGCGCGCGGTCGAGCCTCCGCGTCAGGTCCGCCAGGAACTTGTCCGTGATGACGGTCGGGACGGTGCGGTCGTGAGGGCCCGGGCCGCGGGCGCCCGACTGCGCGAGCTGCGCGGGCGCCACCTCGACCGACTCTTGCAGCTCCTCTATCCAGTCCCGGAAGTCGGCCGCGGTGCCGACCTTGCGCCGGCCCAGCTCCGACACCTGGGCCTCGACCTCCTCGAGGGCGACGAGCGAGTCCTGCATCCGCTCGTAGGCCCGGGGCGCTCTGGTGTAGAGGCGCATGATGCTTCCGCTGAGCCTGGCGCTGCGGATCAGCCGCCTCGGGATCGACACCAGCCCGTGGCCCATGAGGTAGATGGCGAGCACCAGGCCCCAGCAGTACGAGAGCGCCATGACGAGGGCCTTGAGGTATTCAAACGTGAACTTGTAGACGACGGCGATGTAGACCAGGCCGGCGATGCCGGCGAGGGCCAGTATCGCGTAGAACTGCGCATTTTGTCGGAGCGAATATCGGAGCCTGTCGTTGGGGTCGCGGTAACCGGCGTCGGAGTACTCGGCGAGGATCGGGAGTATGAACCTGTCGCACCAGAATCAGATTTCGGCCGAATGCGAAAAAGAAAAAAAAATCGGGGGGGGGGGGGGGGGGAAGGGGGGAAGGNNGAAGAGGTGAAGGAGAGGGCCCGGTCTGGCGTGCGCGCACCAAGTAAGGACGAATGTCAGCCAGTACGTGATCCTCCACGAGACCAAGACGACACGTTGCGGAAGCCATATGCCGCGAGTGGCCTCGTCGTCGGTGGCAGCGCTCGAGGCGAGGTCCACGGGGACGAGCAGGACGACGATGGACGGGAGCCAGAGGGCGAAGAAGATGGGGACGAGGTAGAAGGCGGGCGTCGAGCGCAGAGGGAGGTAGTGCCGGAGGATGAGCAGCACTACGAGCGAGATGACGAGCAGGGCGGCAAGGCAGAAGAGGATGGAGCCGACGGGCGCCGAGGCGCTCGTGACGTGAGGCATGGCGAGGCGGTGGCGGCGACGGCGGCGACGAGAGCCATGCGAGCCCCTTGAGAGACGGGACGTCAGGCTCCGGCGATGACGAGGCTGCGCGCCGGGGTGAGGGAGAGGCCGTCCTGAGAAGGCCGGGGGGCCGGAGGTTTCATAGCCGCCCTGCCAATCTCATGACGCAACTCCCCCCTGCTAAGGGGGGCGCAGTGGCAGCCACGCGCAGCCACACGCAGCCACACGCAGCCGCGCAGGTCGATGCCTGAGTTGTGGGGCCACAATCCGGTCTCCGATAAGATACAGATAACCTATCGGCTCAGGTACTCCAGTCTCTCTCCATCCAGCTGCCGTTAATTGAGGAGCGCGTGCGGACGCGAACCCGCGCGTCTGTCGGCTGCAACGAATTCTGTGCCAAGGAGCTTGAGCGTCGAAAAAAAGGCCGCCCCAGAGCCGTCTCCCCTGTTCCGCCCGGACTCGACGCCGACGCCGACTCCGAGCCCCGAGCCTCCTCGGCTCTCTAGCGCTGCGCCATGGCCGCCGTGACCGACTTCGAAGAGTGTGAGCATCCATCGCCGTGCTTTTCTGCCCACCGTCCGCCCCTTCCAGCTCGAATAGGCTAACGGTTGGAGATGACAGGGCTGGAGAGCGCGAATGAGGCGCTCGCCATCAGCCTCGAGTCGCCGACGGCGTCTGGGCTGAAGCCCATCGCCACCTTCCATCCCAAGTTCACGTACTCGATCTTCGGCGAGGAGGAAAAGATCTTTGGCTACCAGGGCCTGAAAATCAGCCTGCGATTCCGCGCTAATGACATGCGGCCGCTCCTGCACACCTCGTTTGCCAAGAAGCTGAAGCCGCGTCCCGGTGCCGAAGAGCCCACCGACGTGTCGGCTGTGCTGGAAGAGGGCCGCCATCTGCCAAAAGGTTGGCCCGACCGCAAAAGCAGCCCTCCTTCTGTCCGTGCCTGAAGCTGACGTTGGTTCAAGTTGCGTTTGTCAAGGGATCCGACTTCGAGAACAGCTCGAAGCAGCTCGTCGACAACTGGGCGCCTCCCGGTGCTCTTCACGCGAAAATCGATGCTGCCGACGGCCAGTACGAGATTTGGAGGGGCAGCCTGGCCGATCCGGCCGTTCAGCAGCTCAACAGTCGCGTCCAGATTCTGGTTCCGCTCTTCATCGAGGGCGGAACGTACATCGGGCAGAAACCCGACTCGCCCGAGTTAGATCTCTCCGAGGCCGACCGCTGGACCGTCTTCTTCCTCTACAAAACGCAAAAGTCCGGCCAAGACCCCGACAAGACTTCGTACGTCTTTGTCGGCTACGCCACCGTCCACCGCTTCTTCTATTTTCAGCGGCCGACGCCGCCGCCGTCCCCGGGCAAAGACTGGGAGCTGCCGCAAGGGGACCTCGACCTGGCCGAGCTCCCCTGCCGCACAAGACTCTCGCAATTCATCATCCTGCCACCTTTCCAGGGGGCGGGCAACGGAGCCCGCCTCTACAAAACTATCTTCGACCACTATCACCAGCATCCCCAGACGCACGAGTTCACTGTCGAGGACCCCAACGAGTCGTTCGATGACCTCCGCGATGTCTGCGATCTGGCCTATCTACGCACTGTTCCCCAGTTCGATGCACTGAGTCTGGACACCTCGGTTTCGATACCCGAGTCTGGGTCAATCCCGCCCCTGATCGTCGGTGGCAACGCTCTCGAAAGTATACGGCGAAAGACCAAGATTGCTCCTCGCCAATTCGCACGAGTCCTCGAGATGCACTTAATGTCGCGGCTGCCTGCGTCCGTTCGTCCGACTCTCGATCTCGATAGCACCGTCCCATCGCCGACCAAGGCCGACAAACAGCAGGAAAGGGTTTGGCAGCTGATTGTCAAGCAAAGACTGTACCGGCACAACAGGGATGTTCTCTCGCAGATTCCGCTCGGTGAGCGGATCGAAAAGCTGCGCGAGACTTTGACGAGCGTCGAGCTCGAGTACGCCCGGCTGCTGGCCGCCCATGACCGGGCTGCGGCGCACACATCCGAAGAGGCCCAACAGCAGCCGAGCGCAAAGCGAAGACTAGGCGAAACAGAAGGCGAGCCGTCAAGCAAGAAGGCGAGGCGTGGGGATGAGTGAGAAGGGCGTCGCGCAGCGTCACAGGGAGGGTTTCGCGGGTCTGGGCCCAGGGAAAGCCCGGCGGTAGTTTGGGGCGTTACGGTCGTCTAGGAAAATTTGAGTATCGATACGGCGTAGCCTGAATCGCATTATCTATGAGCCATGTATCAACTTCCAATTCGTATCCCAAATCCTTTATTCAGACGCCGGGGGCAAGGACCGTCCATGGCCCAGGCGCTCACTGCGCGATATCGACGAGCGCATCCATCACGCTCCGGTCTATTGCACCCCCAGAGAGAAGAAAAGGAAAAAAAAAAAAAAGAAACGGGCGTTGCGCCCTGCAGATTCTAATCTTGCTGAGGAGTCGTGCTGAACCGCGTGCCATTGACGCCTTGGACGCCCTTGCCGAGCTGGCTGGCGACGCAGGTGGCCTCGCGAATGGCTCTCGCGATGGTGCCGCGGGCCCTGCCCTCCTCGAGGACCAGCAGGCCGCCGATGGTGCAGCCTCCGGGCGTGGAGACCTTCTCCCGGAGGATGGCCGGATGCTCGCCGGCCTGGACCAGGCCGGTGGTGCCCCTCATGGCCTGGGTGGCCATGCGCTGGGCCTCGGCCCGGGGCAGGCCCATGGCGACGGCGCCGTCGATGGCGGCCTCGAGCATGAGGGCGAACATGGCCGGGGCGGAGCCGACGAGGGCGGTCGAGGCGTCCATGGTGCTGGCCGGCAGGTAGACGACGTCGCCGACGCGCCTGAAGATCCAGGTGACGAGCGTCTTGAGCTGCGGCGGCAGCGGGGGGTCCGTCAGGCCGATGACGGTCATGGACTCGCGGATGAGGGCGGCGGTGTTGCACATGGCGCGCACGACGCGGCACCGGCCGTCCTCGGCCGGGTCGGGCCGGGACGACGACGACGACGACGACAACGACGACGACGGCTCGCCGTGCAGGGCGCGCTCCATCTGGTCGGCGGTGACGCCGGCGCAGACGCTGACGAGCAGCTTGCCGCGCAGGGCGTCGGCCATGCCGGGCTCGGCCAGCACCGCGTCCGCCATGTACGGCTTGCAGGCTAGCAGGACGACGTCGGCCTGCCGCGCGGCCGCCACGTTGTCCCGCTGCACGACCGTCACGACGGACGAGTGCTCCCACAGCGCGGCCTTGACCCGCTTCGCGCTCTCGGCGCTGCGCACGCACGCGATGAAGCGCCCGGGCAGCGCCTGCGGCAGCTCCTCGGCCGGCGTCGAGGTGCCGGACGTCGACGACGACGGCGTCTGCAGCGGCTTCGGCCCGTGCCGCTCCGCGAGCGAGGTGAGGATGCCGTTGAGGATGGCGATGCCCATGGTCCCTGCGCCACGACGGATGAGTCCTCTCTCTCTTTCTTGGGCCCCGCCTATAGAAGAAAGAGATGCCTCTGTGAAATAGGTCTCAGCCAAAGGACGGACTTACCGCAACCTAGGACGGCCATGGTAAGCTCGGAAGGCGAAGAGGAACCCATGGCGATATGCGGGCTTGGCCCAGCCTGGCTCTAGATGCGTCGAGTACGGCGAATTGAGGTTCAATTGAGGGTGTGGTCAAGGCCAGGCTCGTTTCCGGTGATGCGTCAAGGTCGGGGACGACAAGGCTTATGCCCCTTACAGTTCAACGCAGAAAATTTTGATTGCAGGACAGACAGTTGATGCCGAGGCGCAGATGAAGGGAGGCCGGCCGAATATTTCAGCTGCCGTCAGTAGCATCGACGCCCACAGGCATGAACAACCGATCTGTCTGTAAGTCTCGAGTAAGAAGTACGTACCGCGTCCGGTGCCGGCCCCGGCGCTGCATCTCCGGAGCTTTGCCGCCCGGGCGATGACTCGACTCTCACCGACCACCTGCCTGCTCACCGAGGGGGCGCCACGGCTGCCCACAAAAGGCTGCGACCCAGTCAGCCGCCTTGCTAAACCGTCATCTGCCAACTCTCGCCTCGCCTGGGGGGCCGGAAGACGAGCCAAGGGTCACGACCATGGCGGACCCGTTCGAAGTGCGGATGCGCTTCAGCTCGCAGCTCCAGCACCTCAACGCCTCGGTGACGTCTGCGCAGAAGGCTGCCCAGTATGCGCTGAAATACAAAGACATGGACGAGGATCTGCATTCGTGCATCCTCGAGCAGGTCGAGAGGGTACGTACGGCGCGCCATGTTGTCCCTTCACCGCGTGTTTTCTTGATTCCTCATGGGAAGACGGCTCGACTGAATGGAGAGGCAGAATAATATGAACACGCGCGCGAACATCATGTACTTCATTGAGCATTTCCTCGACCTGGCCCAGGAGGGCCACGCCGACTATATCCGCATGATGCAGCGCGACATCATCCGCGTCGTCGACGCCGTCGCCCCCGACGACGGCTCCGGCGCCGCCAACGTCAAGGTCGTCCGCAAGGTGAGCCGGTTCCCCACGCGCGCCGCCGGCCTCCGCCGTCTCCCCTTCCCCTCCCCTTCATCGTCTCGTGGCTCGCTCCTGAACGCGCGCGCCCACAGGTTCTACAGGGCCTTCAGGGCAAGGGCCACCTCGAGTCGCAGGCCGTCATCCAGATCGAGGATGTGCTGCGGGAGCGGGAGACCAACGACGACGATCTGGGCCTCGCCTCGTCGCCCGCCGGCGACGTCGACATGGTGGACGGGCCGCCCTCGCAGACGACTCCGCGCCCGGGCAGGCGGCCCGCGCCCCATCGGCTGGACAAGCGGCAGATCGAGCAGCGCATCGAGGAGGACCGGGAGCGCCATAAGCGGGCGCGCGAAAGCATCTGGGCCACCCCCAAGGGCGAGGACGCCGAGATGAGCAAGCTGTGGGAGGAGACGAGCGACTTCGGCGAGGACGACGACCGCCTGCTGACGGAAGAGGCCGAGGAATTCGCCAAAGAAATGGCGATGCAGCAATGTCCCCACAAACGGGCCACCAACGGCGATCGCCATTGAATCACGGGGTTGGGCATTGTCACGCCAGCATTGGCGCGGGATTGGGGGCATTATGTTTTGGGTTTGTTTGGCGTAAACGCGGGAAGCTGTTGAGATACCCATCCATGGATTACTTGATTCATATATCGAAAGGACCCTCTTGTAGCCGAGCGTTCACCTTGACAGACGACATCTCGATATGGACATCTGCGACGTGCACCTCGCGCGGCAGCCGCCGTCAGGTAACATCGTTTTCCTTGTTTTTTGGTTCGAGGTCTTGGTTCCTGTTCGATAAGGTGGTGTACAATGTGGTTTTGTACATGCAAAACGGCTCTCCCGTGCCATCCATATGCCGGCCGCAAAGCCCTGCGGTACCGCTTAATCCATCACAACAGTGGCGCCCAACTCCTTCATCGTGGCAATAATCTTCTCCGCCTCCTCCTTGGGAACGTTCTCCTTCATCATCTTGGGCACGCTCTCGACGAACTTCTTGCTGTCCACCAGACTCAAGCCCAGCATGCTCTTGACCTCCTTGATGACCTTGGCCTTGGCGCCGGCGTCGAATGCTTGCATCTTCAGGGTGAATAGCGTCTTCTCGGCCGCGGCCGGGGCGGCCTCTTCGGGCTCTTCTGCGGCGGCGGCGGCACCGGCACCGGCGGCGGGGGCAGCGGCGAAGCCGCCAATCGGCATATCGGGGATGTTGAGTTTGCTCTGCGTCGACGAGACCTGTCAGCCATCGGCCCTTCTGCCCGAAGTCGACCGAGAGTGACGGACTTTCAACGACGAGACAAGGTCTGCCGTCTCCAGCAGCGTCAATTGGCTGATCTGGTCGACAATCTGCTCGATCTTGGGGTTCGACGCGGCCGCTTCCGTGGAGTTGAATCGTCTCGTCGTGGCGCCGGCCCGGAGAGCCTGTGCCGGGGCGCTGGCGGCGCGGGCTGACCGCAGCTGGCGAAAGCAGCTTCGCGCCGCATACCGGCAGGACATGGTCATTGCTGCGGAAGACGGGGATTCTCGATTGCGCACTCGAGAAGCCAGTCGAGTGTGGTGATCCTTGACGGCGCCCTGAAGTTTTTCGAGCTTCGCCGCACCTGCAACGAGCTGACTGCTGATTGGCCCGGAAAATCGGTATCACCTACGCCGACCGATTCGACACGCACCCCTCCCCCCACCTCTCACCCCTCCCCCTCCGCCCCTGCGCGACCGACATTTTTTTGAAGGGGAAAAAAAAAAAAAGTCGAGCCTTTGGCTTGCGTGATGAAAGTTCATCAGCTCCCGGGCGAAAGATTTCGTCGCTCAAGACGCGGTCATGGCCATGATCGACGTCTCCCGGCAGAGGAGGTCGCTCCTGGAGGACGCGACTGCGCTCGATCATCTGCCGCCGGACTTGCTGGAAATTATCCGGCATCATTCGTCGACGAACCTCCTGGACGCTGTCGCGCAGGCGGCTCTCAAGCCAGCACTTACAGAGCGCGTCTTCGCCCATTTCGAAAACGTCTTCCCCGACATTTGCGCGCGATGGATCCTCGACGCCCGGTCCGCCACGCAGCAAACGTTGGCCGCCGCCGCCTTTGCCAGGGTTCTACCCTTTGCGCCCTATCTTTCAGAATTTCTCAAGTGTTCGACTCAGGGGCCGCTGCCTGTGAATGAGAGGCCGTCGTCGCTACACCTGCCGCTGTCCCCGGTCGACGAACACTCGTCGTCTCAGCTGAATGTCGACGACCTGCTGCAGGTTCTACTCACGACATGGAGGTTGCTGAGCTTTGACCTCCGCACATTCAAGCCTCTGGTTTCGCCGTCTTACATGCAGAGCTTGTTCCGACAGGAAAGCAGGGCTGTTCGATATGTTGCAATTCGTATCTTCTGCCAGTTGCTTGATGCGGCCGACTTCAAGCTCGAGGCTCTCGTCAACGAGCACTGTGGCCAGGAAGACGCCATCGTCGCCAACCTGGACGGAGCGCCCATAGACTTGGGCTTCTTGTCGCTGCATGAGCATGCCCGTGTCCAAAACGTCGTCACCTTGCGCGAACACGTGAAGCGAGGCCAGTCCGGGTCCAGCCACGAGCCGGTACTTCATGCCCTCACTCAGTATGTCGTGCCGTACGGGAACGTCGTCCTTCCGCGACCACATGGGTCTTTGGGCGACCCTTCGACGCTGGTCATGACAAGCACGACGACCCGGAACCTTGAGAACCTCGCATCCATGCTCCGACAAGCGGACCCGATCCTGCTCCATGGGCCCTCGGGAGTTGGGAAAACTGCCCTGGTCCATGAGTTCGCCCAGCAGCTCGGCACGTATGCCAACATGGTTACGCTGCACCTCAATGAGCAGACCGACGCCAAGATGCTTGTCGGCCTGTACTCGACAAACTCCAAACCCGGAAGCTTCCAGTGGCGCCCCGGCGTCCTGACCACCGCCGTCAAGGAGGGGAGATGGGTGCTGATAGAGGATCTCGACCGGGCTCCCACAGAGGTCTTGAGCACCTTGCTACCACTGGTCGAGCGTAGAGAGCTCCTCATACCCACCCGTGGGGAGAGGATACGTGCTGCCAAAAGTTTCCGTCTCTTCGCGACGGTTCGAACATCCCGTGGCATGAACGGCCGAGAATCCCTGCCTAATCTTGTCGGTCTGCGATCCTGGCAATCTCTGCACACGCACCCCTTGGTCTCATCCGAGCTGCAGGAGGTCGTTCTACAAACCTACCCGATCCTGCGGAAATTTGCGCCGGGCATCCTCGCCGTTCACGAGCGTCTTTCTCTTCTCACAGGCAACCCTGCACTCATGTCCCGTGGACGGAGCGTCATGGACCGCCAGATGAGCTTGAGGGACCTTCTCAAATGGTGTCGCCGGCTGAGGGAATGCCTCCTGGCAGCGGGATCGACGTCGGGTGACGAGCCAATCAGTGAGACCACGCGAGACTGGATGTTCATGGAAGCCCTGGATTGTTTCGTGGGAAGTTGTCCTGATGTTGAGCTCGGCAAACAATTTGTACATGCCATCGCCGAGGAGATGCACATGTCCCGCGATAGGGCCGAGCACTTCCTGTCTGCTAATATACCTCATTTGGAAGAAAATGACCTCGTGTTCAGCATCGGGAGGGCTCAGCTTCGCAAGATGAAGGCGGCGGCCAGGCTGCAAAGGTCGAGGCGACCCTTCGCCAGCACCACCCACGCGAAGAAGCTCCTGGAACAGATCGCCGTGGCAGTGAGACTGCAAGAACCTGTCCTGCTGGTTGGCGAGACGGGAATTGGGAAAACGACAGTGGTCCAGCAGCTAGCGGAATCACTGGGCCATAAGCTGATTGCCGTGAATCTCTCGCAACAGAGCGAGGTCGGAGACCTGCTGGGCGGTTTCAAGCCAGTCAATGTCCGCAGCCTTGCCGTTCCCCTGAAGGAGGAGTTCGAAGACCTCTTTGCGGCAACAGGGATCTCTGCCTCCAAGAACCAGAAGTACCTGGAGCAGATTGGCAAGTCCTTCGCCAAGGGGCAATGGTCGAAATTGTCCAAGCTCTGGAGAGAGGCACCGAAGATGTTCGTTAAAATCATCGCCGAATTGGAGCGGATGCAGTCCCAATCCCGCGACGACGATGCGCAACCGACAAAACGTCGCAAGACCCAGTCCAAGCTGCAGAGCCTGACAGAACTGCGGCCACGATGGGATTCCTTCGCTCGCAATCTGGACCAGTTCGAGGTGCAGATATCGGGAGGATCTGGGGGCTTTGCCTTTTCCTTCGTGGAGGGCAACCTGGTCAAAGCCGTCCGCAACGGCGACTGGGTTCTTCTGGACGAGATCAACCTTGCCTCCCCAGACACGCTAGAGAGCATCGCGGATCTCCTGAGCGGGCCAGACGAGCGGCCCTCGATCCTGCTCGCGGAAACGGGAGAGCTGGAGAAGGTCGTCGCGCATCCAAACTTCCGCATCTTTGGCGCAATGAACCCTGCTACCGACGTTGGCAAGAGGGATTTGCCCATCGGCATCAGGTCGAGGTTTACAGAACTCTACGTCAGGAGCCCCGATGCGGATCACAAAGATCTGCTCACCATTGTCAAGGCGTACCTGGGAAGCAGCAGCACCAAGAGTGACCAGGCGGCAGACGACATTGCGCGGCTGTACCTCAACACCAAACGCATGGCAGAGGAGAAACGGCTCGTCGACGGGGCCAACGAGGTCCCCCATTTCAGTTTGCGCACGCTGACCCGAGTGCTGAGTTATGTCAACACCATTGCCCCGCTGTACGGTCTGCGGCGTGCCCTATACGAGGGCTTCTCCATGGGATTTCTCACCCTTCTAGACAGAGGTTCTGAGGACATGCTTCTTCCGCTGATCTATCATCATCTCCTCGACAAGCATGGAAATCCCCAATCGCTCTTGTCGCAGCCACCCAAGCATCCCAACGACGGGAGGCGCTATGTCAAGTTCCAGAACCAGAAGCGCGACCGACAGTACTGGCTTTTTCAAGGCGACCAGACTCCAATCGAAAGAGACGACTACATCATCACCCCGTACGTGGAACGCAACCTCCTCAACATAGTTCGGGCGACCTCGACTCGACGGTTCCCAATCCTCATCCAAGGACCGACGTCGGCTGGAAAGACAAGCATGATTGAATACTTGGCAAATTTCACGGGCAACAAATTTGTACGTATCAACAACCACGAGCATACCGATTTGCAGGAGTACCTCGGCACGTACGTTTCCGGCCCGGACGGCAAGCTGCGTTTCCAAGAGGGTCTTCTCGTCCAAGCCATGCGTCAGGGCCACTGGATCGTGCTCGACGAGCTGAACCTTGCGCCGACTGATGTCCTGGAGGCTCTGAACCGTCTGCTGGACGACAATCGCGAGCTTCTCATTCCAGAAACCCAAGAGGTAGTCCGGCCACACGAAAATTTCATTCTCTTTGCCACCCAAAATCCGCCGGGCCTGTACGGCGGACGGAAGGTGTTGTCTCGAGCCTTCAGAAACAGATTCCTGGAGCTCCACTTTGACGATATTCCAGAGGACGAACTAGAGTACATCCTGCAGCAGCGAAGCCGCAACACCTCTCCTCCGGATTGCCGACGCATCGTCACCGTGTACAAAGAACTCTCTCGACTTCGTCAGACAAGCAGACTGTTCGAGCAAAAGGACAGTTTCGCCACGTTGCGAGACCTGTTTCGCTGGGCCCTCAGGGATGCCGACACGAGGGAAGAGATCGCCGCACATGGGTTTATGCTGCTGGCGGAAAGGGTCCGAGACGAGGAGGAGCGGATGGCTGTCAAAGGCATCATCGAGAAGGTCTTCAAGACTGAGATCAAGCCCGAAGAACTCTATTCGGCAGATGTTGCGACCGAGTTGAGACACTTGACCCGACAGCCCGGTGGCCAAGACGTGGTCTGGACACGCGCGATGCGGCGGTTATATGTCCTGGTCTCCAGGGCTCTTCGCAACAACGAGCCTGTTCTGCTCGTTGGCGAAACGGGTTGTGGCAAGACAACCGTCTGCCAGCTGCTCGCCGAGGCCCTCCAAAAGCAGCTGAGCATCGTCAACGCACACCAGAACACAGAAACAGGCGATCTCATCGGTTCTCAAAGGCCTGTGCGAAATCGTGGTGCGGTTATCGGGGCCTTGGATGCCGATCTGACGTCGGTGTTGGGCAATTTCGGACTGGTCGTCCCAAGCTCAACTGACGAAAAGTTGCAAGCATACAGATCGCTGGATGAAAGCTCGATCTCAAAGATACCGCAGGAACTGGAGCAGCGCATCGCGGCCAACGAGACAAGGACGAAGGCGCTGTTCGAGTGGTCAGATGGAGCCCTGGTTGAGGCGATGCGCGGCGGGCACTTTTTCCTGCTCGACGAGATCTCGCTTGCGGACGACTCTGTCCTGGAACGACTCAACTCGGTTCTGGAGCCTCAGAGAACGCTACTTCTGGCTGAAAAGGGAATAGACAACTCGTTTGTCGTGGCATCTGATGGGTTCCAATTCTTCGCCACGATGAACCCTGGCGGAGACTTCGGCAAGAAAGAGCTGTCGCCCGCCTTGCGCAATCGATTCACTGAAATCTGGGTGCCTCCACTGTCAGAGAATCATGACATTTACGAAATTGTGCGGTCGAAGCTTGCTGATGGGCGTAAGCATCTCGTAGATGCTCTTGTCCAATTCGCTGTGTGGTTTGGGCCGACGTTCCGGCCCATGGCGACGACGCCGTTTTCCGTGCGCGAGGTTCTTGCCTGCGTTCAGTTCATCAATACCTTTGAGACGGCCGACCCTGTCGAGTCCCTGGTCCACGGGGCCTCGGCGATTTTCATTGATAGCATTGGAGCAAATCCCTCGGCCATGCTTGCTACCGATCTCAACGCCATCCACCAACAACGAGCAGAATGCCTCAAGACACTGGAACGACTGATTGGCCGCGACGTGTCCGATATATATGGATCTCGACCCGAGCTTGTGGTCACGGACGGTAGCTTGACTATTGGGAACTTCAGCGTCCCACGGTCCGCGACAAGCACGACTGGTACAGGATTCGCTTTCCACGCGCCAACGACAAGACTCAACGCTATGAGGGTTCTACGAGCGCTTCAAGTTCACAAGCCCATCCTGCTGGAAGGCAGCCCCGGCGTTGGCAAGACATCTTTGGTCGCTGCGCTGGCACAGGCCTGTGGCCGTCCGCTGACACGCATCAACCTGTCCGACCAGACAGATCTCATGGATCTCTTTGGAACGGATGTGCCTGTCGAAGGGGAAGAGGCCGGGAATTTCGCATGGAGGGATGCCCCCTTCTTACAAGCAATGCAAAAGGGTGAGTGGGTTCTTCTTGATGAGATGAATCTCGCCTCGCAATCGGTCCTGGAAGGTTTAAACGCCTGCCTTGACCATCGTGGCGAGGTCTACATCTCTGAGCTCGACCAGGTCTTCAAGCGGCATCCCGACTTCCGTCTCTTTGCAGCTCAGAACCCTCACCATCAAGGCGGGGGCCGCAAGGGTCTGCCCGCTTCCTTTGTCAATCGGTTCATCGTCGTCTACGCCGATATCTTCAAAGACGAGGACCTGCGGCTTATCGCCTCTCATAACTTTCCCGATCTCTGCCCCAAAATCACCGGCCTCTTGATCGACTTTATCTCTCAGATGGATCATCAAGTTGTAGTCGAGAAATCCTTCGGAGCGCAGGGCGGCCCCTGGGAGTTCAATCTCCGCGATGTCCTCAGATGGCTAGACCTGCTGAGCTCGTCTGATCCCCTACTTCGGACGGCCCGCGTCGACGATTTTCTCAATATCATTGTGCGACAACGCTTTCGGACGCAAAAGGATCGAGAAGAGGTGGACAAGCTTTTCGGCCGTCTCGCCGGATGGCAACCCCGGACACACTCATTCTACCACGACGTCAACTCGAGATTCAGCCAGGTCGGCTTGGCCCTCCTGCACAGGAATACGATCTGTCAACCCGAAAGGCTGCCCAGCATAGACATTGTGGCTAGACTCCCCGAGTTGGAGTCTTTGATGGTCTGTGTCGAGAAGAATGTTCCCTGCATCCTAAGCAGTCCATCCGGATTTGGGAAATCTGCGCTATTGACGTACGTCGCGGCGCTGGCAGGCAAGCCCCTCGTGGTGTTTCCAATGAACGCCGACGTCGACACGATGGACCTAGTAGGAGGTTTTGAGCAGGCAGACCCGCTTCGAGAGGTGAATTCGACGCTACAGAGTCTGGGCTCTCAACTTCGAAACTCCGTCATGGCTGCTGCTCCGGCGGAGGCTCCTGTCCAATCGTTGCAGCTGTTGCGCTTGTTGGACGCATACTCGGGAGACGACAAGGCTCTTGATGCTATTAACATTGCTATAGAGTCCCTGCAGGCTCTCGTCTCTGTCGATTCCGATCTGGGAATCGTCCTCCGCCAAGCGCATCAGCTCCTGCAAGGACCCCTCATTCTCTCGAATCCGAGGTTCGAATGGCTCGACGGAGTCATAGTCAAAGCCCTGCAAACCGGCCAGTGGCTTGTGCTTGACCATGCAAACATGTGCAACGCCTCTGTCCTTGACAGACTGAATTCTCTTCTTGAGCCGAACGGAGTTTTATGCATCAACGAGCATTGCGATAGTGAGGGCAAGCCCCGAGTCATCAAGCCTCATCCGGAGTTCAGGGTCTTCTTGACTGTGGATCCGAGATACGGTGAGCTTTCTCGAGCGATGAGGAATCGGGCCATCGAAATTCATATCCATTCGCCACCGCCCAGCTGGAATGCTTGCTTCGGTAGGATCTCCAATGTCGAAAGTGGGCTGCGGAGGTACAAAGACGTGATGAAGCATTGCCAGTCTTTTCCCACAGACAGCTTCGTTGCGTCAGCTCGCGAGCTTGCTTGCGAGACCTTATCTGTACGGGACGTCTCTCTGCTGCCACGTCTTGTGACGGAAACTCGGGACGGAGCGTCGCGGAACATGGCCTCTTACGAATCACTGAGAGACCTGAATGAGTTCTTACAGTCGCCGGCCGGATGCAAGACCATGCAGGCGATCAGGAAATTATACTCAGGCCTGCCTGCAAGCATACTGGCTAACGCTCAGGTAAAGTTAGGACGTATTGGTTTTGCTTTTCTTACTAATAGAGAAGTAGCCTATCAATGCCATGAGCAACTCCTTGGTTACGCAGCTGCTGTCGAAGGATGGAGAACCTCAATGGACGGGCACTCGTCTCGAATATTCGCGTCTACTTTACGGCCTGCAGAACAAGGTTGAGCGACATTGTGCTGGAGCCCGGTCAGCGAGGCTGGCATCACTTACTCGGCTGCAACGATCTTTCCTCAGCGATCGAGTCGCTGCAGTGTCCAAGGACTCGACGGTAAAGTTGCACGCGTTTCTGACAACCGCCATGCGCGCCATGCAGGACCACGTAGCTGTTGAATTTCCGTCCGCTGGTCCCTGGAAGGTACGTGAATTGATTTGTCGTGGTAACGGGCTGTTACTGACTGTCAAGCAGGAATGTGTCAATCTGCTGCGGCTCGTTGCCCATTACGTCCAGCAGACAGCCATTCTCTCCTGTCGTGATGTCTTCGACGAGGCATACTTTCAAGCTCACTTGACTCTTGGGACAAGCATCCTGCAATCCCGGACCCAAAGAGAAAATCAATCTCGCGAGTCCCAGTTTGCCTCATTCATTTCTCGCCAACTGGAAGCCAGCTTCAAGGGCGGGTTTGAACTATCGACAGGCCTCAGCATGGAGCTGCTATGGCATGCTTTACGGCCGGCTCCTTTCCCCGATGAGGCTGTCCTAAATCGGTCGCTGGAGCTTGATCGATTAGCCACTCGATTTGATGCCATTCGTTGGAAGGCAAATGCGTCCATTTCCGACTTGGCCGAAGCTCACAAAACGCTTCGGCAGGCGTGTCTCATAGTGCGAACCGGACAAGCCTCTACAGATGGCCTTGTGAAAGACCTAGCAACAGCAATCGACTCCCTGGAAGCAAGGATCGGAGACCAAGAGACCGATCTACAGCCTTTTCTCAGTCGGGAATTCGAGTCGCTTCGGCAACTCTCTCTACTTCGATACTCGACCTCTCATGGTCAAGGGCGTGGGCAGAGTGATCTGGCGGTTTTGTCGGGCGTTCCGACCAAAGCCACCATGATGTTGGAGGCCTCGAATGGGCCGTCGGCAATTCTGCAATCCATTGACTGCGTAGCTCATCAGGACACATACTGCTGGGACGGAAAGTTGACTACGTCCCTCTGGCAAAAGCTACAGAACCTGGAAAGCGTGAGCCTTCGCTCGCTCTCTTTGCTTGAATCTGAGCTGCCTGCCATAGGGAAATTCTCTTCCGAACTGAGCGCCGACATTGCGAGCGACCCCCTTACGAGGCTAAACCATCTCCTCTGGCAAATCCTCTTGCAAGTCTTTGTCGCCCACGAGCCTCAGCTCAAGGATGTAGCCACCGCGGCACACTCACTGGTGCGGCAACACGTGGACGCGGTTTCTAGCGTGGCACATGCCGGTGTCAATGACAAGTGCCATCTATTCGATGACTTGATCGAGCAGATTGACGCCCCAAATCTGCGGCAGATAACCAAAGACCATCTCATTCCAGCCATCGTCGGGATTGCTACTGCTGAGGAAGACACCCAGCGAAGAGCACACTTCTCCGCTCTAGCATGGCTGCAGTTCAGTGTCGGTCTTGTGAAGCTGTATGTGCCAGATCGCATTTTCGATCCTCAGCTCCGGCCATTAGTAGAGCAAGAGTTCTTCGCAAGCCTGCAGAGCCGAATGCGGGATAGAATATCCTGCCTGAAGGCGCTCGAAACGAGACTCAGTGGACAAGACTCGAACACTCAGATCGAGTTACTGGAACAGCAGCTCTCAGAGATCATTCCTCCCCTCGAGCACAGGCAGCCGATATTCAGGCCCAACATTTCCGAGCTCGACAAATTGCACACCGAGTGCTCCAACATTCTCAAAACTGCCACAGGTTCGAGCATGGCATCGTTGCTTCATCTCCTCGCTCTTGGCTCGACAGGCGAAATGAGCGAGATACTACAGCTCATCAGGTACAATGTCCAGAGGCTCGTGGATCGCTTTTCTGGGCATTTCGAAGCGTACCAAGACATGACAGTGATTCTGGTCAACATATTGCGGTGCCTCTCGGTGGGTCTTTCGCTCTGCGATGCAGCCTCGGCGGGCAGCTTGCAGGCTTCCACAAAAGAAATCGCCGAGGCCACTCCATTTATGGGTGGCGCAAGCTGGGATTGCTCCGCCGGCAACCTCTGCAGACGAAGCTTCGAGTACCTCAGTCTAATGAGTGTCGTCGTTGCCGTGGAAGGCTTGGATGGCCTTCAACTGGACTCACGCGAGTCCATATTTGAATGCTTCCACCGTTTCTACGATGACTGGACCGAAAAACTGAAAGTCGAGCGCAAGGTGGAGGAAGCTAGAACCAGCATGTATCGATTCCGCGGCACCCTCGAAGACGAAGAGGAGATCGACGAGAGGGAGTTCAATGAGCTCTTTCCAACTTACGACGAGGACGAATCTCCAGCGAGGCGAAGTGCTGCCGTAGACCAAGTTCGACAGACGTCTCTCAGGGTCGCGGAAGCACACAGGAAGATATTTCTCGAGAGAACAGACCCGGAGACAGCCATTCGGGAAACGTGCTTGGCTGTGGGACAAAAGATGGTCGACGAATCCCAGAATGCCCCGAGCATCGACCGCGGCGTGAACGGATCGCTGCTCGTCGCCGCAACTCTACTTATTGGGGAGAAGCTCGAACAGCTCCGATCAGCGTCTGTGGACAAGTCTTGCAATTTTTATAATGACGCCAACCTTCCCGAGGCTCGTAAGCTTATTCCGCTCGCTTATAAGATCAAGGCACGATTTCGAGAGCTGCAAGGTGTGGACGAGATTGGGCACATGCAGCCGCTGGCAGACGTCGTCCAGTCTTGTGACAAGCTGCTCGAGCAAATCCATGCCGAGCCTCTTGCGAAGCTCATTCCAAAGGTGGAACAGCTCCACGCTCTTGTCTACGAATGGCAATTTGGGGGGTGGGCAAGCAAGGTCTATGGCGTTCTGCCGCTGCACGATGCGCTGACTGAAACCATCATCCGCTGGCGACGCCTGGAGCTGTCGACGTGGGCAAACTTGTTCGACATGGAGGAAAAGAAGTGTCAAGATGACGCATACTCCTGGTGGTTCGTTGCATATCAGGTGGTCATCGGCGTCCCATTATCAATGATCGAGTCTCCCTCTGAGCTACGGGAGTACGCTACGTCATTGATGCAAAGCTTGGAGATATATTTCGCCGGCTCCATTGCCGGTCAGTTCAAGACTCGTGTGTCCTTGCTGAGGCAGCTATTGGGCCACCTCCGGCTGCTGGCCCTGGATCATCCGGTCTTACAGGTCATCCACGACGCCGTCAAGAACTTTGTCGGCTACTTCGCACGATTCGAAGCGGCTGCCGATGCCGCCATACGGAATGGACGGCTACCGATTGAGAAGAAGATGAAGGACGTTCTGCTTATGGCCAGCTGGAAAGACACGAACATCAGTGCGCTTCGTGAGAGTGCCCGGAAGTCTCATCAAAAACTTTTCAGATTGGTGCGAAAGTTCCGCGGCGTACTAGGCCAAGACATGAAAGTCATCATCGGCCAGGGTCTTCCGGACGAGAAGTTGGTGCATGAAAAGACGGACGTGTCTGAAGCCCCAGCGGTTGTTATCTCAGATCTGCATCAGGCACGGGTGAACAAGGTCCTACCTGGTTGGCTGAGTGACCATCGGCGGCTTGCAAACGTGGCCACGACGGTGTCCGTCCTCACGAAGATTACGCAGAGTCTGGACAAGACAGGCAGCGCCTCCCATGCCGTCGATGGATTCATCTCGAGCCTGACTGAATCCATTGCCGAACTCCGACAAGAAACGCCCTCGATACTGAACGACGATACGAAGGAGCAGGTCAAGCACCTGAAGACCAGAAAGCGCAAGCTTCTCGCGGATACACTGCGAGAATTGCGAACGATGGGGCTGAAGTTCAACTTGTCCCAGGACAGGCTGACTGGACAAGAATCGCTTGCAGTCGTTCTGGCAGCGGCGGCCACCATTGAGTCCTCTTACTCTCCAAGCTTGACGGAAGCTGATTATCTTTTCCACAAGATACTGGATTTAGCACCTCGAGCCAGAGCCGCTGCACGAGAGCATTCTGAGGATCTGACCGGTGCCGAAGTCGGACGGTGTATCGGATTTGTCGAAGGGTTGATCAACTTGGCCGTCTCCCAACGAAGCGAAATTTCTGCCGCAAGCCAGTCTTTCACCACCCTACGAGCTAACGCGCATGACTTCAGACGTCTTGCAGAGTTCCAGGAGCACGGGAGACTGATGCGACGTGAACGAGATGGCAACTGGAATCGACTATTACCGTGGTTGGCTCAGATTCTGAAGTTCGCCATGCGTCTGGTTGAGGCGCACGCAAGACTTGGACAAAGCGATGCCAACCTAGCGACTGAGAAACTCCAGCAGTGGGCGGCTTGCGTCAACGCGCATCTGGCCAGCTCTGTGAGCTTGGGCAAATTCCCAGAACAAGTTGTTTCTGAGGCACAACTCCGGCTGGAGGAGGAGGTCGCGAGAAGTCTGGAGAGCATTCGGACTGAGCTCGATGACCTTACTCGTGAGAGACCTGATCTCGCGTTCATTCTTCAACAGGTTAAGGTCTGGACGCAAATCGAAAGCCAAGAGATGAGCCCGCGTGACTCGTTTGTGGCGATGAAAGAGTGCGCGGATGCAGTGTCGACTCTAGTCGATACGATTCTGGTCGCTGTTGAGGGTGCCAAGAATGTGGCAGCGTCACTTCCCGCGGAAGAAGATGAGGCAGGCTGGCTGAAGAAAAACAACGACGTCGTCTTCGCGATGGTACAGCAGCTTCACATGACAAATGTTGACAGAAGCGTCCGTCGTTGCATTCAGCTTATACAACAAGTCAATCTCGATGAGCCAGCAATCAGCGCAGCCGCAACGAGTGTGATTGGCCTCGCAACGCCGGTCCTGGATGATTTCTTGGCGCTATGCTCCCAGTGCGTCGGACGTGGAATAGACTTGCATCGCTCCACTGTCAATATGGCGCATAGCTTGACAAAGGCATTCGTACAGTTGGCCTCTCAGGGGTTCTGCACCCCTCAAGAGAAGTCGAACGAGAAATCTGGAGACTCCGAGCAGCTTGAATCCGGCACCGGACTAGGCGATGGGGAGGGTGCCGAGGATATCAGCAAAGACATCCAGCCTGACGAAGACCTTTCAGAGTTGGCACAGGAAGCGAACGAAAAAGAAAATCCCGACATGGAAGACGAGAAAGATGCTGTGGATATGGCGGACGAGGACTTGGAAGGAGAGCTTGGCAGTGTTGACGGTGCGGAAGACGAAGAAGGGGGGTCTCAGAACGGGAGCGAGGAAGATGACAACAATAACATGGACGAGGAAGCTGGCGAAGTCGACGATCTGGATCCCACGGCAGTGGATGAGAAGATGTGGGATGGAGACGACGAAAAGGCAGAAAAGGATCAACAAGGCAACAAATCGGCAGGTCAGGAGCAAGGCGACGAACAGATGGCTGCAGAGGAAATGCCCGAGCAGAAGGAAGCGGAGCAAGAGGCCAAAGATTCCAAGACTGAGGAGACGCAAACTGGTGAAGAAGAGCAAGAGGAGGACGATGCCACTGCTCCAGAGGAAGTGAACCGACAGGACCAAAATGTTGAGGAGAACGACGCATTGGAGCTGCCCGAGGAGATGTATCTGGATTTTGACGACCAGGCATCGGCACCGTCGGAGAGTGACGACTTGGATCTCCTGTCCGATGCCGAAGAGCGAGAGGAAGATGCAGAACAGCCGGAGCAGGATGACGCAGACGAGGAAATGGCTGACGCCGCGGCACAGCAACCAGAACAGGAATCGGCAGAGAGGGATGATGAAGGAAGCGAACCTGAGGTCGATCAAAATACGGCGGGCGAAGACGAGTTGCGGGAGGACGCGGAACCGGAGCCCGAACCCGAACCGAACGAGCAGGTCGAGGAGCGACCCCAAACCGACCCTGCCACTTCGAATGACACTGCCAAGCCTGATACCGACAACGCGGCTCCGAGCGACGTCAGGAGTTCTGGGCAGGACCAAAATGCTGAATCCATGGAGACGGATGAACAATTCCAAGCTGAGGCGACAGAGCAAGACGGTGGCAAAATGGGAGACAGCGCAGCGGACCAAGAGACCAGCGCCGGCCAGAATGGAGCAACCCGTCAATCACAGGAGCCTCAGGGGCAAGCGGAGAGAGATGTTGAGGCTGACGACGCTGCGCGCAGCAACCCTTTCCGAAAATTGGGGGATGCCTTGGAGAAATGGCACAGGCAACAGTCAGATATTCAAGACGCCAAGTCGGAGGATGACACAGCGCAGACCGATCGAAAGCCCGAAGCAGAGCAGGGGCGTCAAGAGTTCCAACATCTCCAAGACGATGAAAGTGGTGCTGACACGCAGGCCATGGGTGCGGCAAAGGACGAGGAGGTGCTCCCCGTGGATGAATCTATGGCGATTGAGGAGGACCGCGAAGACCCTAGCAGCCGATTGATGAGGGAAGAGGAAGAGCGGAGTCAAGATGGGACGGGGCCAGATGAGATGGACACCGACGATACAACAAAAAACAAAGAGACCGAGGCAGCCGAGGTAGCCGACGAGGACAGATCAGGGGTCAAAACCCGTCAAGGCAACTACAATAGGGCACCTTCGCCGGAACAGGGGGACGTCGTGGAAACGGAGGAAACGAAGGACGAGGCCCTGATCGAAGAAACCTCGACGCAACTGTCAGAGACGCGCATTACAGACGACCAGCAGCCGCTGAGGGACTTCGGGGAATGCATGCGGCAGTGGACGGAGTTCCAGAGCAAATCGCACGCGCTGTCACTGTCCCTGACGTCGCAGCTGCGCCTCATCCTCACGCCCTCGCAATCGACCAAACTGTCGGGGTCATTCCGCACGGGCAAGCGGCTGAACATCAAGCGCATCATCCCCTACATCGCCTCGAGCTACAAGAGGGACAAGATCTGGATGCGGCGCAGCATCCCGACCAAGCGGCGATACCAGATCCTCCTCTGCGTGGACGACAGCAAGAGCATGGGCGAGTCGTCGTCGGGCCGGCTGGCGATGGAGTCGCTCGTCATGGTGTCGCGGTCGCTGACGATGCTCGAGGCCGGCCAGGTGGGCGTCGTCGGCTTCGGTAGCGACGTCTTCACGGCGCACGAGCTGACGGAGCCGTTCGGCGGCGAGGCCGGGGCCAAGGTGCTGCAGAGGTTCTCCTTCTCCCAGGACCGGACCGATATCGCGCAGCTGGTGCGGCAGACGATCGACTCGTTCCGGGCGGCGAGGCGGCAGCAGTCGGGCGACGGGTCGGACCTCTGGCAGCTGGCGCTGATCCTGTCGGACGGGCTGACGCCGTCATCGGCGCACGACGCCATCCGCCGGCTGCTGCGGGAGGCGGTCGAGGAGCGCATCATGGTCGTCTTCATCGTCATGGACGATGGCGGCAAGAGGAAGGGCGACAGCGTCGTCGAGCTCAAGGAGGCCAAGTTCGTGCGGGACGAGGACGGCGACAGCCGGGTCGTCATCGAGCGCTATCTCGACACCTTCCCGTTCCAGTACTACCTGATCGTCCACAACCTGGACGAGCTCCCGAGCGCGCTGGCCGGCCTGCTGCGGACATGGTTCGCCGAGGTGGCGTCGTGAGGGTCGACCGACTCGAAGCTGGGTACCGTCGATGTTTTTTTCTTTCTTTCTTTTCATTTTTTTTTCTTTCATGGACTTCCGGTTGGCGTTTGGGGCGAATGCATAGACTATTCTCAGGACTTTGCGTTAGATGGATCAGTAAAACTCGACGGAGAGCCTGTTCTACCTTCTATCAAGTTTGCTCTTTGCGAAACCATGTGCAATTCGTC
The DNA here is from genome assembly GCA_002591385.1 of Cordyceps sp. RAO-2017. Taxonomy (NCBI): domain Eukaryota; kingdom Fungi; phylum Ascomycota; class Sordariomycetes; order Hypocreales; family Cordycipitaceae; genus Cordyceps; species Cordyceps sp. RAO-2017. Next base: position 14,218 of record NJEV01000112.1, on the reverse strand, counting down.
TCTGGCGTAGGCATTTGAGGTTGCGAAACTTGAGGATGTTCGAGGTTGGATGAGATCCCGGCTTTAAGGACCTTTCATGCTAGTCTTTTCCCGTAAAAGAGCAGCATAGATCCTCTAACGTACAGGAATCTACCGCCCTTCCTCCTCTTGTTTACCTTGGACCATCAACAGTGATGCTCACTTGTGAATGCCTTTCCTTATATGCATGTATATATTAATGGTCACAGCTTTACACTACGATACCATGCCTCAGCTGCTGAAGGTACATACAGGATGCCGACACCCTGGAGAAGTACGCTTTCATCCAGACTTGATGGTAAAATAGAACGGAATTGCAGGATACAAGAAAGATAAGGAATGAGCGGCTTCCGGGGACGGCCGACACAGGAAAAATACGATACTGAGCTTGGCTTCAAGGCCCTATAGGACGCAGTCCCTCCGGGACGGATGAAACCGTTCGTTTATTCGCTTCTGCCAACGCGCAGCGATCAGTGCCTTGGTCTGGAATGTCGGGATTCAGATCCATAGGCGAGTGACAGTCGGTAGCGACAGGGAACCCGCTTGATCGGCCGAGCTTAAACTCCGGAGAGAACTCCATACAACGATCGAAGCTGCACTCACTCCTCCATTGACATCCCGACAATCCGCTCTACTAGTACAGGTACCCGGCGGATCAGTATGCAACACTTTCTGTCAGTGCCGGGTTGCGAGCTTACGCACTACAGCCGCCAGGTCTATCAGCATACCAAAGTAAAAAGACTGCCAGGGACGGAGAGGGTACTTACATGCTAGAGTAGCCAGGTCCGTCATCAGCACGATGCCGGTAACCGGAAGTATTGTGAGCGTCTGACGGGTTGGGACTTACGCCCTGGAGCCGCCAGATTCATTAGCACGATGCCAGTAATTAGACCTTGCATCGTTGATAAGGTCGAAACCTACAAGCTAGTCGCCAGGTATATATATTATCAGCCGGGACGAAGAGGGTCTGCGAGTATCGGGGTAGCAACGTACACACTAGCGCCACCAGGCCGATTAGCGATTTGATGCTATAGACTTCGCGGGATAGGAACTCACAATCTGGGTTCGGTAGCTTGATCGTTAGCAAGACTAGCAACCGGACTCCCTGTTCAAGTGCGCCCTGTTCAAGTGCGGGGATGGGAGCTTACACCCTGAATCGCCAGGTCTATTAGCGCGACGCCATACGAACATACCGCATCAAACGGTGATAGAGTAGAAACTCACACACTGGAATTGCCAGACCTGTTATCAGCACGCCGCGGCAACCAGATATTACGATAACAAGTAGAAACTTACGTCCTAGAGTCGTCCGGTCTATCAGCACAATACTGGCAAGAAGAGGCTCATAGCTACCGGTTAGGAACTTACATCCTGGAGTCGCCAGATCTATTAGCATACACCTACACGCTGTTTCTGTAGCTGATGAGTTTTTAAACTTACACACTGGAGTCGTACAGTTCATCAGCATACCGCTCGAATCAGATACCTTTATGACAGGATGAGAACTCACAACCTGAAGTTTTCAGGTCTATCAGCACGTCGCCAACGAGACACTCTGTCAGTATCGCGGTAGGAACTTACACCCTAGACTCATCAGATCCTTTATTAATATGCCGCTAGCAAATTAGACGCCCTATTAGTGACGAGGCGGAAAACTTACAGGCTACAGTCACCAGGTATATTAGCACATCACTCCCCGCCCGCAGTCAGACGCCCTGTCGGTGAAGGAGTTGGAACATACAGGCTACGTTCGCCAGATCGATTAGCACGTCACCTACCATCCGGACTCGGACGTATTGCCATGACAGGCGCCAGCTGGGGGAACTTACAAACTGGAATTGTGAGGTTTATCAATAACCCTCCAGCAATAAGGCGCGCTGTTAGTATCAGGATAGAATCTTACTTGCTGGAGTTGTCAGGCCCTATGATCAGCTTGCCGATAGCAGTCAAATGCCCTATCAGAAACGAGGTGGAACTTACGACCTACGGTTCGCCAGGTTTACGTGTATCGTTAGTATGTCACCAGCAATCAGATGCACCCTCAGCAGGTAACAGGATGGGATCTTACAGGCTTTAGGTCGCCGGGTCCATCAGTACGCCACCCGTATCCGAAATCAGACCCTATGTCAGCAACGAGGTGCGAACTTACACACTAAATTTGCCATAAGCAGGCCCGCTGTGATTAGACACCATCCACGTCAGTGACGGAGTGGGGACTTACACACTAGAGCCACCAGTAATTATCAGCTTGGTACAAGGAATCAGACTCCCCGTTCAACCACAGGGGTAACTTACAGACTAAGGCCACAAAGCCCATCAGCATGCCGAAGGCGGTCAGATGCATTGTCGATATTGCGGCGAAAACTTACACCCTACAGTTGTGAATAGCAAACCACTGTCATTCAGGCGCCATGTTTGTTAACAAGGGGATGGGAACTTACATTCTAGAGTTTTCAACAAAATCAGAATAACGGCACGATCTTTCTCACGCTATGTCTTTAAGCTTACACACTGATGATATCGTTCTATTAGAAGTGCGTTTTTTGTTCCGGATGGAAATACTAACACACTTGAGTTGAAGCCAGGTTAGCTTTTCGGCATTGGGCTGGGCTATACATGTATGGATAGGTGGGGCTTACAGGCTACAGTCACCACTTAGCACTCTGCGCGTGTCAAGACACTCTATCAAGGCGCGGCAGAAACTCACGTACTAGACGCAGGACCAATTAGCATGCAGGTAGCAAAAAAACGTTATATACATGATGGGATGGGAACTTACATCCTAAAGTCGCCAGGTCCATTCAGATGCCGCGAGTTACTAGAGACCATGTTTTCATGGTGTAAGATCTTACTTTCTTGAGTCACCAGGTCTGCTGTCAGCATGCTGCCAGTAATGAGAGGTCCTATCAGTATCTCGCTGTGTAGGAACTTACGGACTATAGCCGACAGGTCTATCAGCACGCCACCAGCAATCAGACGCTCTGTCAACATCGAAGTTGGAGCCTACACACTGACTCGGGCAATCAGTACATCACCCGCCGTCACACGATATGTGAGTTATGGGGTACTAGCTCACAGTCTACGTTGTCGGTTCCACCATTAGCAAGCCGCCAATAGTGAGACGCCCTTTCGGCTTTCGGTGCCGGGGTGTCGACTTACACCCTATACTCGCCAGGATCGTCATCAGCACGCTGCCTCGAATCAAACCGTCTGTTCATGACGTGGTAGAACATACGCGCTGGAGTCGTGAGGTCTACCATCAGCCCGCCGCCAGCAATCAGAGGCGCTATCGAGAACGGGGTGGGACCTTACATTCTAAATTCGACAGGGCCATGATTAGCACGCCGCAACAATTTGAGATTGGTGGCCGGTAGGAACTCACACCCTAGAGTCGCCGAGCCGATCCTCAGTACGACGCCAGTCTTTGACGCCCTCTTAGTCACGGACATGGAACTTACGATCTAGAGTAGCCAGATGCATAAGCACGTTCCTCGCAGCCGGATATCTTTTCAGTGGTACCTACACACTGCAGTCGCCGGTTCGATCAGCATGCCAGTTACTAGAATCCTTTCATGGGGACCTACACGCTACAACCCCCATGTCCATCATCAGCAAGTCGCAAGCACTTAAACCACTTGACATCATACTTTCACCTTTATTCATGACCTTGATCAGTATGGTTCTTTCATGACCGGACGGCTATACATGTTCCTCACTAAATTTCCGTGCACGAACGGGTTTGCGACTGCAAGCCCGACCATGATTGCGACGACGGCAAGTGATCCCTTCATAGTAGCGAAATGTATTTCGTGAATATGGGTTGGAGAGTGGCGAGAACAGAGAAATCCTTCTTATCTTCTGATAAAAGCTTTCGTTTTGGGTTTGAGGCACTTTAAGTAATCCAACGTTGATTAAAACGGCTCGGATGTATGCCCCTTCTGAAATTGCCTGGAACATGGTACGAATTCGGGCACTTCGCCGGGCCTAGAACGTTGTTACGGAGCGGCTGAGTTGACTAGCTGATGTCTTACCTTTCTCTGAATCATGTGACGGCGTATCGCGAGCGTGAATGGTCGCGACTTGCATCAACCTGTTGGATGCGACTCGGGTTATCCAGGCTGCACAGCGCGAACAAATTTCCTGTCACTGTTCATCACCGTGACACTATTCGCACCAACTGCTGCCTCACAGGCAAAAGTTACTGCCTAAACAGGCAATAAGCTTTTATTTGTGTGTAAAGGACTGCAATTTACCTTCAGTCGCCGATTTAGTTTTCTATGCCCATAATAATTCTCAACACCTGACCGATGGACGCCACCTCCGATTCGTGTGGAATCAGTTGTCTAACGGTTATGAGGCCAGTAGCCCTTCAACCGCTCATCGTGACCGATGCCGACCACTGCCCAAACAACTCTTCGAATCCTCGCTCGTCATATATCGGATCTTGCTGAACATAAGGAGGGTGAGAAAAGGTAGGGCAAAATGGGTTTTATTCGCTCGTGTCTTAATTCGTTGCTGGGCAGTAGGCCTCATAGTGAAGCGTCCTGATCTCGACGGGTACTTGTCAGATGGAACCTGGAACAAGACGTTGTATACCCCGACTTCCTCAGTTCATGCTGGTCTTCAGGGGCTAAGTTCACCCAGACAATATCAGAGCGGCCTGTCCCTCCCCAAATTCTGCTCAGGAGAACAAAACACCATTCTCACTGTTCCGCTACTCGATTTATCCCGCACCTACGACTCTCGCCCCGACATGCCCCTCGTTTTGCGTCTCGTTTCGACCCTTGTTGCGGTGCCTACTGTGTGGCTTGACTGGCTTTGTGTCGATGTCTTGGTGTGTCTACCAAGGCACTGGCGCTTCGGGCCAAAGAGGCACACTGGCTCACTTGCTAGAATGGTTGTCTGAATAGCAAAGTTGGGGATTTGACAAGCCAATCCGCTACTGATTTGAGCCAGTCTGACATGTCAAGTGTACTGTAACAAAGACGCATGCATGTCTCTGGCTTAACCCCAGCCCTTAGCGACAGCAGGACCTTTATCCTTTATGACCGGCGATCAATGACCAAGTAGACAATCCCTGGAGCTTGACAGTTCTCTCGTGACTCTGCAACCCCCCAATAAGCTGTTAACATTTTTCTCCGACAAACGTGAAGGGTCGCACAAGTATGGCCTGCTGAGCTTGATACGGCCTAAACAACGTTACCCACTCCGCCTCTCTTCTCCTCAAGAAAGCGGCTAAGACATGGTGCTCTGGCTTGGTTCACCGCATTGAATATCAGAATGATACCGCACGGCGCTTTTATGTAGATATCTGAGAAGTTGATTTATATATTCAATAGCCACCCCAGATTGGCATTCCAGCTTGCAACTGCTCGAGATCCAAACATAGCCTTACGAACTGGACTTGGCCCCTCTACTTGCTTACAAGAGCACCTAAAGGTATAAATACTACGGCCACCCGCGACACGAAACTGGACGAGCGCGGCCAATGCTAACAATACTGTAGAAAAACATATCTACGGAATACGATGCGGTTTGCGACGTATTTAACGCTGGCATGTACTGGCGTTTCTATGGTCAATGCCAGCTGTTTCTGCTCGCCAAGGAATGGCTGCAAATGCGCTTGTTCACATAATGATCTGGAGCCAGACTCCCAGTGGTCATGGCACGGTGATGGACAAGATGGCTTTGTCGGCAATTTCGGCTGCGGAGCCGGTGAAGGCACTAAGCTTGCCAGTGATCAGAATCTTGGCGGCGGCGGCTTCGGTTGGAGGTGCCTTTACATTGTATGTGGCTGATGCCACATAGAAACGCGCGTTAGAACATTGTCCGGGACACTCAATCCTTCGAGAAAGCAATGGGTTGCAGGAACAAACTTTCCAGTTTCCCGGATGGCGGTACTGTCGACGTCATCAGAAGCACGTCTCAAGTACTGACTATGGTGACCGTGAGGAGCTTTTCCATTACTGCGGGTAGAGCGTGTGACTGTACGGAAAGACGTCTTGATACTTCTCACGATGATGAGGCTACGGGCCATGAAAGCGGAACAACAACTTGCAAGCGAGCTCAGATTCAGCACTACTAGATTGTGCCGAGACTTGCACCGCTCCGTCTCATCCTTCCACGAATCTCAGCTTGCGAAGCTAACGCATCACAAGCCTGACAGGTTACTAACTGGTTGACCCGATACGCACGCCATACTCCGGTACCGTTCCGCATTACCAGCGATAGCCTGGCAAATATTCTTCAGATAACGTACGCATAAGTACTACGTAACAGAGAGTCAAGCACGAGAGGACCTGTTATTCAATTGTTCATCGCTAAAGAATCGTCAGTTGAATCCAGTGCTAGAGTGATGCGTTTTTCTGCTCAGCCTCTCTCAATTGACCCTCCCCAAGAAGAGTCTGATTACTGGGCCTTGCTTCTGTGCGATCACACAGACAAATCAGGCTGAGGCATAACGGCCAGGCCATGCAGTCAGACGAGGCTGTTGGATGGCGCTGGGTATGTCGTGCATGTTCCTGCTCAGCCTCTCTCAGTTGTCCCCTTCTCAAGCTTCTTGAGCTGTCTGAACGCCGGGGCTTGAATTCCGCTCTGCCGGCCAGCCACATGGAATAATCAGGGTCAGGCATAACTGCCAGCCAGGCCGTGCAGTACGATGGATATGCTGGGCACCGCTGGGTTGCTACATTTCCCGCTTAGCCTCTCCCAAATGATCCTTCTCTTCAGCGGATTGCTGTCAGTATTTATTTCATTTGTTCCAACACAGCGGACTCGTTGCGTGGAAACGACGCCTTTGCCCTTTAATCATCATACATTCTCAAGCTTTTGAGGACAATCGGTGGATCAGATCATGGCGAAGAGTCAGGGCGACTATACCGTCGGGCGGATCTGCGCCCTGCACAAGGAGCAGACGGCGGCGGTAGCAATGCTCGACCGGCAACATCCAAACCTCCCAAAGGCGGAAAAGGACAACATCACCTTTATTCTCGGATCAACCAGTTGGCACAACATCGTCATAGCGTGCTTGCCCCAAGGCGAGACCGCTCTAGATCCGGCGGTGACCGTCTCGAGGTGGATGATATCGACTTTTCCGTCCCATCAAATTCGGATTAATGGTCGGCATTGGCGGTGGCGTCCCGATAAAGGTTCAGTTCGGCGATGTCGTCATCAGAACACCCGTATATCACTTCCCTGGCTGGGTTCAGTGGGACATGGGGATTGGCACCGAAGACGGCTTCAAGAGGACAGGAGCCCTGAGTCCTCCACCTCAATCTCTGCGCACAGCTTGAACCAAACTGCAGACGAAGCACGCGATTGAAGGACCCAACAGTCCGGAGTATCTGGACCAATTGAAGCAGAAATCCCCTAGGTTAGCTGCGAAATACCTCAAGTCGGACTCGTTCGAGGGCATATTGTTCAAACCGGACTACAGCCACGTCGAGGAAGCGGATGATGGCGCCAGCCAAGATAGGAGTACCCGGAAGAAAGCGATGAGGACTTCCGAGGCTGCCGGTTCTGTGACAGGAAAAAGACGGTCAAGAGAAAATCTAGAGACATGGTCATTCACTATGGCCTCATCGGATCAGGTAACCAGTTCGCCAAGGAGGCTCATCTAGACAAGCTGAAGCAGGATCTTGACGGTCACCTGCTCCGCATCGAAATGGAAGCCGCCGGGTTGATGAACAAATTCCCTTGCTTGGTGATTCGAGGAATCTGCGACCATGCAAACCCGCACGCGAACAAGGCCTGGCAGGAACACGCGGCGACCGTGGCGGCGGCATTTGCAAAGGAGCTTCTACAGTACGTATAGCAAAGCGACGTGAATGGAGAGCCGCCCATCAGGGATAGATTGGATCAGGGCTAGTGGCAGAGCATTCCTGTGTCGGTCCCACGGACGTATATCGTTATCGATGATCTTGATGATCTGCAAGACCCTTAAGATTTTATGCTTCAGATCTGCCAACTCCAGACAAAAGCTAGGTTCAAGATCTTGATCACCTCGCGGGATACGGTACAGATCAAAAAGTAGTTTGCCGAGGATATTCTTTCAGAGGTTAACGCAAGTCAGGAAGACATTGAGTAATTTGTTGAGAGCCATATTTGCCAGATAGAACTACTCAAGGACGACGGGGATCCTTTCGAAGACGTCGACTTACCGAGAGAAACAAGGGCCAATATTGAGGCTAAAATTAAGGCCAAGATCATGGAGACGGCCGATGTGATGCAAGTCTTTGACTTCCACGACACATGGACAGGGGCCCGAATTAACCCTGGATACTTTGCACAGCTTTCTCCTCCCACGACTCTAACTAGATTCTCTCGCGTACGTAATGGCCACAAAAGCCATGTTCGCTGCACTAGAGACACTTTCCAGAGGGCCGCACGCTATGACAGAAATGGGAAAACGATTGAGAGAATCCAGGGAATCCGACGTTTAGCTGAGAAGGTCTTCACACTGCTCGCCTGCGCCAAGGAACCGCTGCTGGTTTCGGGACTCCAACATACTCTTTTCTTTTTCGGTAAGGTCAGTTCAAGGCTGGAAGAGACCAACCTGGTCAAAAGAAAAATCGATAGCCTCGGCCTGCGCCGGGCTTCTGACTGTCGGCGAAAACGGACGTGTCATCCGCCTGCTCCACGACACGACGCGGGAATATCTGGTAACTCACATGCCACGCATAGTGCCTCGCGAGTACGGACCGACGCCGACGGGCCCCGTGTGCGTAAAGACAACGAAGACGCCATGGCAGATGAGCACGGAAGCTTGTCCGTCGCCTGCGTCACCTATTTCTCGTTAGATGATTTTCGGGGCGGAATAGATGTCGGCATTGTTCTTCGGCTATGCTGCACGTAACTGAGGACATCGCGCTCGAGAGGATTCCCCAAGGGCAACACCGTAGATACTCCGACTCAACTTTCTCGAATCCGAAGCCATGGTGTCCAACTCTGCTAGGACAGCCTTTCTCCGGCGCGACCTCTTCAAGTCCCCTTCCCTTAATCGGCCAATGACAGGAATTCATCTTGCGGCAGACTTTTGGCTGCTTGAAATGGAAACATCAGTAGTGGATCATGGGCATGACGTATATTCGAAGACCGGAAACGGGGATACGCCGCTTTGTTCTGCGATGCGCGGCGGTTATGAGGCGGTGCTCGAGCTGATGCTGAATCAAGGCGCCAACATCGACATCAACTTATCCGCGGAAGACCGCTTTCTTCCGCCGTTTGCGTAGGCAGTATGAATGGGCAGCAGGGTAAGATAAAGCTACTACTGGCTCGAGGCGCCAACGTCAGTTGCTTGGGTACGCCCTTGACGCTCGCGGCAATGAACGGGCAACAGCGATTGTTCGCCTACTGCTCGCCGCCGACGATGTCGACCCTAAATCTAGAGATGCCCGGGGACGGAGGCCGCTGTCGCGCGCCAAAGCGTTGCGAAACACTCTGATCGTGAAGCTACTGCTAGCCGCAGGAGGTATCGACCCTGACTCTAGATAACTGGGCGTCATCAGCTTTCGTAGGCTCCAACCATAGCCGTGCACATAGATACTTCTACATCAAAACGCCGCCGGCGAGGTCAGAAATGAAGAGCTAAAGGCACAGAGGCGTACGGGCACGCGCAAGCCCACGCTTTGAATCGCAACTCGGCCACCGCAGACTTGGTAGAATTTCGCCAACACATCTTACGAGGTTTCAGCAGCTCCAGGCATGCTTACGGAGAGCGGAGAAGAAGCCTCGGATGACTGTGCCGCGTTTGCTCGCTCGGTTTTGGCGTGGAGGGATCATCTGCTCTGCGGACGCAGGTGGGCTTTTTATATGCTGAGTGAGCCGGAGTCTATTACTAGACTATCCAGGGGAGGCTGCGGGCTCACCAAAACGGTAGCCTTTAATACTGGCCAGCCGACCTTTTTCGGGAAAGGGGGGTGCTCTCTAATCTTGGGACAACCGATATGAGACCACGGGAGATCTGCCCTTGCTCGCCGTCTTTGTCCGCGGCAACACAAGTCTTAGACGTGGGCGTTTTTGCGCTAGAACCGCGAGGGCGTGGAGGTGAAGTATTGAGAGCGGTAGTCCCTTTGTTCGACCCTTGACAGCATTGTTTTGAGAGAGCAACGCGGTGACCTTTGACTTGAACTTTCTACCTTCGCGGATGTCGCGGTTGTGATGCCCCTAGTAGGCTATATGTGCTTGTAGACAGCATATATGATGTCGGCAGGCCGAACAAGTGAAAGGCAAAGGTAGGACTAGCTAGGAACGATCCTGCTCTTTGAATTGACTTCTCATGTCGCCTCCCTTTCGTGCGGGCTTCATCTCGGTCAATGAAGTCCCTCCTTCTTGCAGGTGCGAAGCATGTTTCTTTCACTCCTTCAGACTGACCGGGAGCGTGTCACGTGACAGTTCGCGAAGGGTTCTCAAGCGGTGAATCCCTATCTGTCCTTGGAGCATACCTAGATAGCTAGGTAGGTAGCTTAGGTTGGCCTTTTCCCAACGTTGACCACCATAGTCACGCAACACGGAGCTATTCTATACCTCCGCTGGATCTACTGACGTCTCCGTGCAGGCACTGAGGGTATTCGGCGTTGGAATGAACAGTTTGGCACAGCTTGTTCCTCCACTTGGCCATTTTCGTGATGCTCTCCCTATCCTGACGCGGCTATATGTAGTGCAATCCTGCTACTATAAATTAGACGGTCACGCTGAGAAAGACGGGCTGTGGCGCGAATTCAACTTGGTGTGCCCGCCTTCTCCAGACTCTATGCTGAAGATGAGAAAACCAGGCGTCGTTATTCACCCTCCACCGCTTGGGGCTCCCTTTTCTCCTCGATCGGTAATTTCGCTTATCGCAAACGCAGACTTGCGTTCGGTACCGTGGCCGCTTGGCGGCTGTTGCGGTTAAACGACAGGAGAAGGGCATCAGCGGATCCAGGGGTTTGTGGAGGCCGCAAAGCCAAAGAGGGCACGAGCTACATAGATGCGAGACCTTTCCCGAAGATGAATATCTGAGACAGTCAGGATGCTTGCTGGCTTCGCGATTGGGCTGGGGGATTTGCGGACGTTGGAGAAGTGTCGGTGTTTCGTCCCGCATCAAGCCTCTTACATGGTAAGGAGACGAGAGAGGCTGGCAGGCCGGATGAAGGACCGGTCGCAGAAACGGCGCGGGATGCCCTTGTAAGTCCAGACGGGACGAAGATGATGTGGCAGCCTGGCCGAATGCACGATCGATGTCACTATGAGTGCATCTGGATCTGGGCGAAACAGACCGAGACATGCGTGTGTGTGCGGCATTACGTGCGCGGAATTTGGAACCGTCGTGCTCGTATCTCGTCTGGTGAAATGCATCCGTCCGTCTCCCGTCATCTTGGTCCCGTGAGGCAGCCCTTTTCCAGCCTCGGAGCATCGTGTTTCGGAGCCCGGCCCTGGGACACGGGCGCCTCAAGCCAGGCCGGCTTCGGGCGCCCGCGGGTGCCTGTCCCGGCGGCTGAAGCACGCCGTCAGCGCCATCGACGTGCCTCTTGCTGAAGGCCGAAGCCGCTGTAACAAAGTGGCTGCACGAAGCCGCTGTGACAGAGTGCCTGCTGAAGCCGCTGTAACAAGTGGAAGTGAAGGTGGCTGTCCGCGGCCGGCGCTGGGGCGGAGAGGCGCTGTACTTGAGCATCAGGTCCCCTCCGGGCACAGGGAAGGTACCCCCGTCGCTCTGACTGTATGTAAGCTCTTACCGTAAGAGCTCACTAAGAGCCAAGACTCAGCAAGGGACATGGAAGGCAGGTACTGCCGGGAAACCAGAGCCTGTCCTGCTGTCCTGCCCTGCCCCTGTGCCCGTGCCTGCCTGGGTTAAGTGGTTAGTGCCTGCCTTGCCTACCTACCGACCTACCTTCGTACCTCCCCGCGGAAGTCCGCATCGAGGCACGCAGGGCAAGAGCCAGCTGGTTGGTGCTGGCTGCCGACTTCCGTGATCCCTTTTATCTCGTCGCGCCTCGCCCTCCTCGCCTCTCCTCACATTTCTCTCGCCCGCCATCCGCTGAAGCATTCGTTTTGCGGCTTCGCCTCGACGACTTCATCGCCCGACCGCCTTCGACTCCAGCGCTCGCCTCCTCTTGCCCTCCTCTCATCCTCCGACATCGGATTGCCCGCGCTTCGGATATCCGCCGTCGAAGCCGACGCCCCTCGGCGTGTCGTCCGCTTGTGCTTCGCGAGCGCCTCAGCCTCTGCCAATCCCGTGAACCGCCCGGTGATGCGTACGTTGGCTTCGACGCCGGCCCTCCGATCCTTCGTCCGACCCCTTCCCGCCGCCCGGCCGCTCCCGTGCCCGCGCCGTATCGCCGCCCCTCGTCGGCTCACAATCGCCTCGGCTTCTACCCCGCGCTCGCTTCGTACCATGGCTACCTCTCCTACCGAAATGCGGTTCAGTACGTCCCCGTCCCTATCGCCGCCATTGTCTTCCTCAGACGAACCATGGTCCTTTGCTTCGCCCCTCCGACTGACCGCAACGGCTCAGAGAACCCCGCCATCTTGTTGGTGAACCCCCTCTCCCCTCCTGTGGCCGGCGGACGGGCCGAGTCTCGTCGTCGCAACGCCGCCATGATCGAGGCTGTCCACAAAACCTGTCGCTCGATACAGGGGGGCCGAGTTGCTGACAGATCTTTCCGCTCTTTGATCGTGCCAGCGTCTGTGACATGCAGGAAAAGTTTCGCAACGCCATTTACGAGTTTGACAGCATGTACGTTACTCCTGTCTCTTCTGACATCTGACCTCGGCCCCGACCATCACCTCTCATCTCGCCCCCAAGAATATTGAGACAAGGGAAAAGGGAAAAAAATGACAGCAATAGTTGAGATCCGTCGCATGCACGTTGGCTGATGACTATCCCGGTTTTCTCCAGAGTCGCTACAGCCACCAAGCTCATCTCCTTCGCCAACGGCCTGTCCATTCCCGTCTACGCCACCACGCAGACGTCGTCCAAGCTCGGCCCGACCGTTCCCGCCCTCGCCAAGCTCCTCCCCGGTGTTCCCCTGGACAAGACCAAGTTTTCCATGCTCATCCCGCCTCTCGCCGCTGCCTTGCCTCCCGCCTCTCGCATCGCCCTCGTCGGCATCGAGTCGCACATCTGCATCACCCAGACCGCTCTCGATCTGCGCGATGCCGGCCACATCCCCTATGTCATCGCCGACGCCGTCAGCAGCTGCAATCGCCCCGAGGTCGTCATTGCCCTCGATCGCCTGCGCGCCGAGCCCGGCATCATCGTCACCACAAGTGAGAGCTGGATGTACGAATGTCTCGGTGACGCTTCTCACCCATCCTTCAAGAGCCTCTTCGGCGTCGTCAAGGGCACCCTGGCCGACACCAAGAGAGTCCTCGAGGCATTGCCGCCTGCCTCCAAGATGTGACGCGAAAGCATGCGCGCACAAACTCGGCGGCGTGGACAAGTCACCCCGGCTTCGCGACGCCACGGCCAATCCGTATCCCCCTTCGGACATATCTGAATATAAACCCATGAACCGTCCTGCCTGTTTCCGTTGCTAGCAACCCATGTGTGCATGTTTGTTGGCGATGCTCAAGCGCAACCCCTACTGCAATGGCAGTATTTTTCTTCTTCTTTTACCACTCTTGACCCCAGCCAAGGCTTCACGACGAGCAGGATGTCTGTCGATGGGCACGAGGACGACCCACCGGCCCTCTCTCCCCCGTCCAACTCCTCCCTTCTCACACGTTCAACGTCTTTCAAAATAAGTTCTTCGTTCGATGGCTTTTGGCAGGCTTGGTGAAGAGCGCTTGGGTCGACTCTCTCTGTATTCTACCTCGGCTCGTCCGTTCGTACCACGCACGCCCTGCTCTCCCTGCCCCCCAACTTGGATATCACGCACATAGCCGGCGGGCGGGAGGCAGGGAGGTGCGTCTTGTTGCTGTCGGAAACACCTGTGTACATGGGCCGAAACGCAGACATGGCCGTGCCATCACAAGCTCTCTCGACCACGAGGCTCGTGTCTGCCGAACACGTGAGTGTGCCAGCTCTATTTGGCCCCCCACCTCCCCCTTCCGTCTGTCCACAGCAAACATCGACGAACTGGCCCGACCGCGGCGCGGTCCACGGCGTGGGGGGGGGGACTGCCGCGGCGGGAGAATTACGAAGCAAACAAAAGACACTAGGCTCCGGTCGATCCCCGTTGGGCTCGCTCCCTCAATCCCCGCCGCCGGCCGCCGAGGCCTT
>NJEV01000111.1:0-37697 GCA_002591385.1 Cordyceps sp. RAO-2017 | reverse complement strand
GGGCGGCCCCGCGGCCCGTCCTGCTCGGCGTCGATGCGCGGTGGCGCCGAGGCGTGCCGATAGACGTGCGCCGGACCATTGGCGTCAGCCCGCTCGAGGCGTGCGCCGACGGCCCCGGGTCGGAGAAGCGGACCGCTCTCTTGTCGCGCCGGGGCGTCTTGGGAGCGGCGAGGTGGGCGCCGCCGCCGGGCTCCATTGTGCCGGCATTGCTGCGACGGGGCCGCCGAAGGGCAATCGGAACATCGAGGTCGGCCATGGCCCGCGGATCAGAGAGTGATCCCGGACGCGGCGGTAGGGATCGGATGACGGGCTGGCTGAATGGGGGCCGGAAATTGAGAGCTGGGTACAGCAAGTTACAGTCGTCGGCCGTGCTCGAGCTCCCGCCTCCGCCTCCACCTCCTCTTTCGTGCCCGTCTCTTTTTAACAAAGAAACAAACGGGCAGGGATCTCCGGCGCAGGTAAACAAGCTGCTGAGCTCTGATCGCGAGCCGTTGTCGAGGCGCCTTGTTTACTTACTTCCTACTTGGGACTAGCTCGCCGGACCCGCGCACCGTGGCCCTGCCCCGCCATTATCCGGACGCGGCAGCCAACCGTTTCGCGATGGAGCGCAGACCCTTGATCGTGTCACGAATCTTGGTCGGCGCGGCGCGACGCGACAGTCAGTCATTGTTCCCTCCTTAGGCCCGCGCGTTCGCATCGCTGCCGGTAGTTGAGAGACGGGTGGTGGCGCGGAGACGGGCGTGCGGGATACGGGCCGTCGACTCACGGCCGCCGTCTCCCTGCCCGGCGAGCCCAATGCGGCTGTCTCAACGCGATCCGTGACAAGTTTTTTTTCTTGTCCCTGCCGTTCGCTCTTTGTGCTTCACTGTTTATGCATCTTTGACGTCGGTCACGGCTCCGGGTTGCCGGGGCCGGGCATTGTTGACTTGACACGCTGCCAGGCCCAGACGCGTGTCTCACCTCTGGACGTGGCCGGCCACCCACGGGCCTCTACATGCAGCCATCGCGAGCCTCGGTACGCAATCGATAAGCTTAAGCTGTCCAATGTGCTCGTATAAACTACCAGCCTCAGGACATGACCGCAATTCGCCGCGCCCTACGTCACTGTCACCTCCTCACTCGACCAAGTCTCACCGACCACCCACCCGTCTTCCGCTCGCCGCGGGCCGGCATCAGTGACCCCTCTGCTTTCCAGGTCCAGCGACGCGCGTCCAGCCGGTAACTGTACATGTCGTCGCCCGCTGCCACGAACAAAATGGGCTCGTCTGTCGTGGACACGGCCCGGACGCGCATTTTGGTGTCCAGCCCACGTCCGGCTTTGCGGGCCACGCCGGCGCCGATGCGGTCCACGTCGATGTAGCTGTCCTCGCCGAGGCTGACAAGGCCGAAGTCGTAGTCGCCGTCGCCTTCACCGCCGGTGGCCTCGTCGAGGCGGATCCAGGCGAGCTGCTGTGGAGGCGGGACGAAAGCAATGTCTCGGCCCTTGTCATCTACGGGCGGCCTCAGCTTCTGAAGCTCGGGCCTGGGCACGATGAGAGAAAAGAGGAAGCGGGGGACGTACCTTGGAATGTGCCATTCACTTGGCGACACGCCGGCCTACTCGTCGGTGGCGGCCAGTTGTCGACGGAGCACTCCCATGCGGAAAAGCCATCCTCGATCATCGCCGCCATCATCATCTTGCGAGGCCCTTCGTCCCTCCCGCCGGCGCGGCTGCGCCAGTCCCCGGCCAAGGAGAAACACGGCGCGTCCGACCCGCCGGGGACAGGCGGCGGCAGCGGCGGCACGTCGATGACGCGCCAGGGGCCGCCTCCGGCAGGCTCGTCGGTCAGCGCCAGGCGAAGGTTCTGGGCGCCTTGGTACGCGACGCCCAGCAGCTCCAGCTCTCCCGCGCCTCGGTGCCATGCAGCCGACAACGGGGAGGCTCCGCCGGCAACGATGGGGCCGCTGCCCCTGAACGGCGCCGCGCTCTCCCATCCGCCCGCGTCCACCTCAAACACGTGGGACAGCGTGTCCCGCGTATCCAGGAAGAAGAGGTGGGCGAGGCCCGAGCCGCCGGCGACCAGGGCCAGCGGCGTGCCGTGCTTGGCGTCCGGCACGCGGGAGGCCGCTCGGTCCCGGACGCGGAAGTGCTCCTTGCCGCCGGACGACCACTCGGTGACGATGAGGTCGCTCTTGTCGTCCTGCCAGATCAGGAGCCGGCGACGCTGCTGGGCTCGATCGTCGTTGATGTACACCGACGCCAGCTGCGACTTTTCCGAGATGGCGAAGTATTCGTACAGCGTTTCGGCTGCCTTTGCGCTGGTGAGGGTCGATGAGGTCGGCGACGACGAAGAAGCGGAAGACGAGGTCTTCGACGGCGACGATGGTGCGATCGCTGGCGAGGTCGAGCTGGACGAGGCGCGCCCCGAGAAGGTGGCCAGGAAAGACGTCACGATCCCTATCACGGTATCGTTCAGCGGAGGGCTCGTGCCCGTCGACGACCTGAGCGCGGCGGGTGTCGAAGAAGAAGCCCCGGAGGAGCTGCTGTCCGACGCCGGGGCTGTCGTCAGGCTCCAGGACCCCGGCCTCGAGCCGGACGACGACCCCGTAGGCGACAGAGGCGGCGACGTCTCGCGGGACAAGCTCCCGGGGGGCGTCAGGGTTGCGTCGGTCCCGTCCGCCGCGGCGGCCGGCATCCGGCTCTTGCCCAGCTCGAGCTTGAGCACGACGGCGAGGACGACGGCGGAAGCGACGATGACGAGGACGAGCAGCGCGATGGCGGCCCGGCAGAAGTTCTTGCGGCGGTACCACGGCACGGTCTCGGGGTCCCGCGTGTAGTAGTGGTTGTGGATGATCTCGGGGCTCTGCGGGGAGGGGGCCTTGCCACCGCCGAGGCCGTCGACGCTCGCCATACTTTGCTGCTCTCTCCGCAGGAGCCAGGGGATGTCCAGAGGCATTGAGGTCGGCGAGACGGCATGCTAGCAGACATGTATGTACGTACATACGTGTCGTGCGAAGAACAGGAACAAGAGCGTCGGCCAAAAAAGAAATCGGATTTTTGAGCAAATGCCCCTTATAACTCCGTAACCATCGTGGAGTCTGCCCTTTTTTTCATGTCACGGGCGTGGTCTGTCGGTGACGGAGGCGCCCCCGTCCTCGTCATGGCCGGGGTTGGCGTCACGCACGGCGGCGCGGTATGAGGTGATTCAACGGTTCGCCGGGCGGCCGGTGGTGTGACTTGTCACCGACGAGCGAGCGTCTCGTGATGCCGTCGCTCTGCGGCCTGAAAACACGTCGGCACGGGGGCATCGTAGGGATTGCTTGGATTGTATCTGAGGCTCATTGGGGGGCCGCGATCGGTGCGGCCTACAGACCGGCGCTGCGATAGGGGGCTTCGCGCGACAAACTGGTCGGGAGAAGGGGCTTGTCGTCCCGCAGAGAGAGGGATGAAAGGCGGCGGCGGGCATGTTGTGTGGTGGTGAGAGGGCGAGCAGCGTGGACGGCTTGTCGTGACGATGGCTGGGCACGGCTCGCCGCGCTTCCGAGCTGTTCGTCACACCGGCTGCTGCCTCGCTGTACGCAGTCTACGGACGTCTTTAATGATGCTCAAAGGAAAAGGCAAAAAAAAAAAAAAGAAGTGGCAAGATGGCTACGCGTTGTTTGACGGAGTGGGCTTGCAAACAATGGCGAGAGGTCCGACGTTCTGGCTGGCCTCGATACGCCCCCCGGCCGTCGGGGTATCGCGGCTCAAAAGCCGGGTCTTGGCTTCGAGGGGAGGTCGGCTGAAGGGGGGCGCAGCAGCCAGCAAGGCTCCGCGGCGTGTGCGAGGTTTTTGGGCTGGCAGGCTGTGCTGGGTGATACTGCGCGTCGCCGAAACTGCCTCGCTGTGGACAGAGGGCGAATCCGGGCTGGGCCATGGAGTCCGGGACGGGCGGAGAGACGACCGGCGTTGAATCACGGCGCGGTGTTTGGCAGCCGTCAGAGGACTCGTTTTCGCCGTCACGACGCAAGCTTTGCGGCTGTTCATCGAGCTCGCCGTCATGATGCCGCGCTTGGTCTGGCCTTGAGTCGTTGCGGAGTCTGCTTCTATCGTAGCACCGTCTGCCCAGCTTCGTCCATCCTCTCCCCCCGTGGTTCTTGCTGGTCGGAGGAGGTCGTGCTGCTCAAGAGGTCGTGGCGTGCCTGCATTGTCTGCCTTGGCCGAAACGAGAGGTGGGATACCTGGGGCTGACCGGACGGCGAAGTGGTGAGAGGGATGGGTGAAGCCGGAGTGACATCATCGTTGCTCCGCGTTCCCGTGATCGACCGATGACTAAGCCCCGTGTGCGGAGCGTCCCAAAGAGGGGCCCAAGCGGGTGTCTTTTTTGGCGTGGCCGTGCTTGAAGCTTAGACCTGCAGCCATCGTCACCTTTTTTTTTTCTTCTTTGGCCTGGCCAGTGACGACCGAGTTGGCCCTTTTTTATGAGTTCGCCCAGTCCATGAGCCGCCGGCTCGACACAAACTCTGTTCCGCGCGTCACGCCCGAGCGACTTGCCGACACACGAGGCTGCAGCAGCGGCGGCCTGGGGGGGGAGGGGGAAGGGGCCTCGTCTTTCTTCGCGCTCTCTCCGTGAGCATCTTCGCCCGTGTCCGGTCTCTCGCTCGGCATCGTGGGCCCCGCTGGCTGGCTGTGCTGCTGCTCCTGTCGCGCAGTGACGGCTCGCTCGTGCTCGGCCCGTCTCTCATGACCGCGCCGCCGCCGCCGCCGGCCCTGCTGCTGCGCCTCCGAGGCGGCCGGATCGCGACGACGCCCGCTCCCGCGCGGCCGACGATGGGCTCCCGCTGCTGCTGAGCCTGGGGAT
The DNA here is from genome assembly GCA_002591385.1 of Cordyceps sp. RAO-2017. NCBI lineage: Eukaryota > Fungi > Ascomycota > Sordariomycetes > Hypocreales > Cordycipitaceae > Cordyceps > Cordyceps sp. RAO-2017. The sequence continues at coordinate 32,877 of NJEV01000111.1, read as the reverse complement.
GCCGCCATGTCCGCGCCCGGTGCCGCGTCGTCGACGCCTGCGCCGCTGAAGAAGGTCAAGTTCGTGGCCTCGGACCCGTCCAGGGGCGGCCTGCCCGTGAAGCGCAAACAGGTCCAGCAAGCGTGTGCGGCCTGCCGTCGCAAGAAGGTATGACGCCCGCTCCCCCGAGTCGTTCTTGGTCGTCTCGGCTGATTGGCCTCGCGCGCCGCAGCGGCGATGTGTCCATGCCGATCAGCAAACGCCCGACGACTCGGCCTCCAACGCCGATGACCAGCGGGCCCAAGACTCGTCCCCGTCTCAGGCGTCGTGAGTCTGCTCCCTCGCTCACTTTCCTCTCGCCATCTACCCGCCTCACCCGTCCTCCATGCTAAAGACAAAAAAGGCCGGCCACGATCCCCTCGCTCTCGACGCCCCGGGTACGCCCGGCCACCCTCTCCGGCGAGAACGGCTTCCGCACCGCCAACAGCCCGCCCGGCTTTGCCGCACCGCCATCGCCCTACGCCGCCGTGCCCCCCCGAGTCCAGCATGACGGCGCCGTCAAGAGGCAGTCGTCTCGCTTCGTCGGCGACCTCAACCCGGAAGGCATGTTCCTCGAGGCCACCGCCTCGGCCTCGACCCGGCAGCAGTCCCAGCGCGGAGACGTCGGCATCTGGCTCTCGTCGGCCGCCATGGGCAGCAACGGACAGCCGTCGCAGCTCGTCACCTCGCGCCCGCCGCCCATCATGGACCGCTTCCTCCTCCCCTTCGTCCGCGAGCACTGCCTGTCCTGCCTGCCGCCCGAGGACGACTTCGCCAAGCTCAAGGCCCTCTACCTCCACAAGATGCACCCCGTCTTCCCCGCCATCTCCGTCGCCGCCCTCGACGGGAGCCTCGACAACCCGTCCAACGTCGTCGTCCGTCAGCTCGTCTGCCTGTCCGCCGCCACCGATCCCGAGTCCGTCCGGCATCTGCGGCTGCGAAACTCGTCCCCGGACCCGCTCTCACCCCAGGACTATTCCCAGGCGCTCTCCTCGGCCCTCCGCGCCGTGCTCGAGACGAGCATCATCACCGACCGCGTCATGCACATCCAGGCCCTCGTCGTCCTGTCCCTCTACGCCCAGCCGATCTGCGCCGAGGAGGCCGACCTGCCGGCCCAGCTGGGCGGCCGGGCCATCCACCACGTGCAGACGCTCGGCCTGCACCTGCTGCGCTACGACTCGGCCAACTGCGACGACTTTGATAATCTCTTCTGCATCGTCTGGGCCCTGGATCGCATCAACGCCGCCGTCTACGGCCGGCCCTGCCTCATCCACGAGAGGGACATTGGCGCCGACCTCGAGGCCTGCATCAAGAAACGGCCGCCATGCTTCCGCCTGTTCTTGCTGGTCGTCCAGTGGCTCGACCAGGTCATTGAGCTCTACCGCCCGGGCCCGAGCGCCGAGGCCTCGGGACTCCACAAGGTTGCCTACATAGACCTTCCCGTCCTCGAGGCCATGATCGTCAACGCCGACGCGCTCAAGGTCCCCTCGCAACTCATAGGTGAGCTGCCCCGAACCCTGCCGAGCCGTGCGCGGGAGACTCGCCCCTCTGACTGCCGCGTCACAGCGACCATCGAGACCTTTTATCACGCCGTCATCATCCTCTCCTGTCGGCTCCCCCGCCCCGGGACGGTGACGGCTGCGTCGACGCTGCCGCCGCCCTCGGCCAACGCCCGCCGCTCCCTTGCCGCCGAACGCATCGCCTGCGCCGTGCTGCGGGACCACATCAGCTCCATGCCCTTCGTGCCGTACGCCATCTCCCTCGCGCTGAGCGTCGAGTACCGCAAGATGCGCCACAGCCGGCTGCCCATGTTCCGCGCGCGATCGATGAGCTGCTTCAAGCGCAACTGCGAGCTGCTGCGCAAGTTCAGCGACCACTACTGGAGCGCCAACGTCGTCGCCGGCCTGGGCGAGAGGGTCCTCAAGGAGATGGAGCGGGCGGCGACGAGCCTGACGAGAGAGGCGAGCCCCGTGCCCCAGCCGACCGAGTCCCAGCCGACACCCGTCAGCCAGGACGGCGGCGTGTCCTCGGCGGCCCGACAGCAGCCCGATGCCGTGGCCCAGACGCCGACGGCCGTGCATTCGTCGTCGGTAGTGCCCGATCACGGCGACGACTTCTCCCTCATCGACGCCCTCTCGGGCCAGGACTTCTTCAGCCACATCGACCCCAACTTCAACCTCGACGCCGTGGACGACGCCCTCGAGGCGAATCTCGACATCGGCCTGCCACTAAACTGGGGCGACTGGGGCCAGTTCGCAACCTGAGGATGCGGCCGTTGCGGTCCCGGCGCACCCTCACCCTCCTGGTCCGTCCTCACATCCTATCGATCGGCGTTGAGGCGGTAGTCTTTGTTCTGTTCAAAGCGCTTTCCACCCCTCTCCAGTCCTCCCCCCCCCCACTATCATGATGATGGCGTTGTCGCGTTACATGGGCATTGGTTGTTGACGCTATGTGGCCATGTTTCAGGTATGGGTTGATACCATTTTGGTGACGGTAGTTTTTCCCCTGTACCCGTTCCGGCCCCGAATGGCATGGGCCTGCCGTAGCAAGATTTACGCAGCTACCACAAATACATGACGTACTCGAGTAGCAGTTCGTTCTCACCGCTACGTGCCCAGGGGTCGGGCAGCCGGCTGCGCGTGATGAGAGCCATTGTCGAAGTTGTCGCAGTGTAGGCAGGGTAGGGAACATAGAGTCCTGCAAAGTCAAGGCGAGAGACGGTCAACAGCAACAGCAGGAAGCGCTTCCATCAGTAATGAGTGACTAAAGCTTGTTATCTTTCTGTTCTATTTGCTGCCTCGCGAGAGATTCTGTTTCTACGATCGATCCAAACAACACACAAGAGGGGGCTCAAAACAGGTGCCTCTACGTCTTGTCCCGCACGCGCACACAGAGCGTTGCCTGCGGGGGCCAGGGGCGGGAAAGGAAGCGGGTAAATCGACGGCAGTGCCCGTCGATGCTACAGCTGCGGCGGGACCGAGAAGCGTCATGATCCGTCTCGACTCCGCCTCTCCTGGCCGTCTTCCTGGGCCGGACTCGGCCGAGGCCGGACCTGCGCCGCGCGTGCGCCAGAAGGACAGCTGCTCGTGTGTCCCCTCGGCCGCGGGCCCATCATCATCAGCTCGCGAAGGCGCAGAAGGGTCGAGGACGTCTAACTCTGGTACCGGATCGTCCTCGGCTTCTCGAACGGCTCGACGTCGGCGGGCAGGCCCGGGAAGGCGCTGTACTGGGGCCCGGGGGGGGCGGGCGGGAACTTGAAGTCTTCGGGGAAGCCGTTGTGGTTGTGGTTGGCGGAGGCGAAGGCGTCGTCGTCGTCGTGGCGCGAGCCGGAGCGGTTCCGGGAGCGGGAGCGGCCGTCGCGCGACTCGGAGCGGGCGCGGGAGACGGGCAGGCCGTCCGGGTCGAAGACGGGCCGGCTGAAGCGGTTGTAGGCGATGAAGGTGTCGCGGCTGCCGGTGACGGCGTTGGGCGGCGTGGCGGCGCGGGTGGACAGGCGGCGGATCTCGACCGAGTCCTCCTGGATCGGCTTGACGCCCATGTACTTGTAGATGAGGTTGAGGCCCGGGATGGACAGGCCGTGGACGACGATGGAGAAGAGGACGAGCCAGTAGACGACGGGGACCATGGCGCGCACCAGGTTGGTCTCCTCGGCGTCGCCGCGGCCCGGCTCGGGGAAGAGGTGGCGGGTGTGCTCGACGTAGAAGACGGCGCCGGCGCCGATGGGGCCGAAGTAGCCCATGAACAGGGCCTCCTTCCAGTCGCGGACGACGGCCGGCATCAGCTTGTAGGAGAGCAGGATGGCCGGGATGCGGCGGAAGAGCAGGACCATGAAGCCGAGCAGGACGAGGCGGCCGTAGGTGATGCCGGTGCCGTCCGGGTCGTTGAACTCGGACCAGGGCATGACGGTGCCGATGAACATGAAGCCGCCGAAGTTGAGCAGGACGTCGACGCACGAGTTGACCTCGTCGTGCCGCCGCTCCGTCTCGGCCAGGTACTCGCCGTCCCAGTTGAGGGCGTTGCCGGCGACGAAGCAGGCCAGCAGGTCGTCGGTGCCGATGGCGCCGCAGGTGCCGACGAGGAAGAGGCCGAGCGCCGTCGGGAAGAGCACGTACGACTCGCCGTCGATCCACTTGCGGCGCAGCGCCAGCTTGACGGCCTTGTCGGCGCCGTAGCCGACGACGGCGCCGTAGACGACGGACAGGAGCACGATGTACAGCCACGTCTCGAGGAACCAGTTGCGCAGCGCGACGCCGACGCCGCCCCCGAGCCGGCCCACCTCCTCCTCGGCCCGCGCCGACAGCAGCCGGGCCGCGCCGTCCACGGCCGCCGCCACCACCGACCGCTTTTCCTCGGTCCCGCCGGCGCCGGGCACGTCGGCGTGCCGGATCAGGTAGACGGCCAGGAAGAGGAAGGGGAAGCCGAAGCCGTCGTTGGCGCCGGCCTCGGACGAGATGATCTCCCGCAGCGGCCGCGCCACGAACTTGTCGGCGAAGGGCCCCTTGGCGATGGCCTGCGACAGGATCGGATCCGTGCAGGTGACGCACGAGCCGATGACCAGCGCCGCCAGCAGCGTCACCTTGGGCACCGTCGCCAGCATGCACAGCGTCGTGCACAGCCACATGATGGTCATGATCGGCAGCAGACACATCGTCATCTCCTTCCACCGGATCAGGTTATACTTGGCCGGCAGCTGGTATCCGGCGATGACGAGCTGGACGCCGATCATGACGCGCGCGACGCCCTGGCCCAGACGAACGACGACGACAACCTGTCAGCCGAACCTGGACTCTGCACCGGAAGGAGGCCGAGGGTGGGAAGAAAGGAGGCGAAGAAGAAGATGAAGAAGACGAAGAAGAAAAAGAAGAAGCCTCTTACCGACGTAATCTCAGGCGTCTGCCCCCTCTCGCCCGACCCCCATCGCTCGCTGTCGAGGAACTTGGCGGCTATGGGGCCGAGGATGATGCCGATGACGACGGCGGGCACTGCCGTTCATATATATATATAAGTCAAAACCCATCCGCGCAACTCGGCCGCTGTCCGCTCCCGACTCGGCAGACTCACAGGCTTCGCCCAGATACCATTTCTGCTTGATCTTGACGGAGATGATGCCATACAGGATGATGAAGGTGCCTGGGCAGCACAAACCGGTCAGCTCGGCCGCCAACACGACACAGGTCCGGTTTTTCTCACCCAACACCGAGAGAACAATGTTGAGCTCAGACACATCGAGGCTCGGCATGTCGACCCTTTTGCGGCGGAAGCAGCTTCACTCGGGCTTCGATTCAGACCGAACCCGCTTCTCTGGCGTCCTCGTGGACCTTGGCCTGCAAGGTCAACCGCTCTTTTGCTGTTCTTCTTGTTCTTCCTCTTCTCCCCTGCGCTATCCTGTGTTCTGTTGTTTCTTGTTTTCTGCTTCGGCAGGCCGTTGGCGAACTGTATCTGTGTATATCGAGCGCTGCTTGAGACGAGCGAGGCAGTCGTGCGGGCCGCAAGGGGGCTGCTGGTGGGCAGGAATTGATATCACGAAGGGGGGGGGGGGGGAAAGTCGACCGGACCCGAAAACCGGCTCGAGACCAAGAGGGCGTTAGCACGATTGGCTGCCCATTCTCATGTATTGGCGTCGGTGCAGAGAAGGGGACATGGGAGCAACCAGCGGACGGCTGGTTGTCTCGAGGTCGGACGAGGTGAGCGCGCGCGGGGGCGACGACGACGAAGCCGGGCAGCGAAGTTGACGAGGACGAATTCACTCTGGACACAAGCTGCTTGAGCAAGAGAGGAAGAGAGGGGGGAAAGAAGAAGAAGAAGAAGAGATAATTGGAGGACACAAGCGGAGAAGATGGAGACGGAAAAGGAAAAGAAGAGGAAAGAAAGGGGAAAGAGGAAAAAAGCCGAGGAGGATCGAGCCGGTGAGGGAACAGCTCCACGGCGCAACACAAAAAGCTATACAGCGGACGTTCGGAGGAGGGAGCGAGGAGCGAGGCTCGGGGGCGGCAAAGCGCCTATTTAGACGATCCAAAGCGCGCATGGACGAGCTCGGCCGGGCGCCCGAAGATTAGGGGAGCAGAGAGCAGAGGGAGCCAGAGAGAGAGAGAGAAGACAGCGGATGGCTAGTCCGTGTGTGTGGAGCATTGGGACCGGTGGTGAATCAGGATCCGGGTGGATATAAGGGGGGGGCGAAGAAACTGGAGACGGCGATCAGCACGACACGCCCTTTTCTCTGGGCCCGCGACAACCAAACTGCCAAGCAACGATGGCTGGGAGGGCAAGCAGCCGTTTGCCGTTCCTCTTACACATAGCGTGTCTATCTGGCTATCTATTTATACAGATACCGCAGAGTCATGCGCACACGTACAACGAGTCCAAGTCCAAGTCAGTATCTACGAAAAAGGGGGGGAAGGGCGAGGCCAGCAACCACGACACGGCCGCGTCTCCAACGACGGAAGAGAGAGACGACAAGTGGAAGCCCGACCGGAGCTTGAGCAACGTTTCCTAGCTTCAGCTTGGTGGCGGCGGCGACAGCCCGAGCTTAACCTTAAGACGGGTAAACACCAGCCACTGATCAACCATCGACAACTAGAGCGAGCTGTGTTTTTTTTTTTAGGGGAGGGGCTAGCTCGTTCCCCTTTTCGTCGCGGCTGTTCGGAGAGGCCATACTTCCAGCGTCTCCTGTCGAGAAGGGGGGCGAGGAGAGGGGACTGGGGATGTGGCGATGGCTTCTTGGCGCTGTGTCAAGCTGAGATGCCCACACACGCTTAGGCTCTCTCTCTCTCTCTCTCTGCCCCCCCACGCAGCACTGCAACGGGCCTCCTTGTGTGCGCTCTTGCGCCGCCCGCGCACTTGTCGAGTGATGCCGGGGGTCGATGCGAATGGGGGTTATTTATATATATGGTACGTGTCCGGCACGCAGACGGTGCGAACGACACACACAAGTTCATGGGGGAAACAAAGAGCAGACGACAGGGCTAAGGCAAGCACGCCGCCGATCAAACGGCCGGGCGTTGAGGCAGCAGACGTCCAGGCCGATCGGGCTGGAGCCGACGTCAAGCGCGCCCTATCCGAAGACGATTTTTTCCCCCCCTTTATCCCCAGCCGTATACATATCTGTCCATGTATATCTACAGATATGTGTACATACACACATACATACATACATACAGATGGACATTATCAATAAAGGGCACGGTGGGAGAGTCCGGAGGCGCAGGCAATCAATCTCGCAGCGAGGGAGAAGAGCAGAGCGAAAACGATATATCGCTGGCAGTGGACTGCGTCCAAGTGCCGACTCGCTCCGCGCGTGGGTGCCGGTCTGACGTCGCAGCAGCCGCGGCGATGACGCCTCGTATACGGCCGTCGCTGCACCACTTGGTCCTTTTCCTCATTGCCCATTCCTGCGCGCCGACGCTCCATCCGTCGCTCGATACGGCCTGCGTCTCCTCGGCAGGAATCAAGGGGGAGCCGAGCCGGGGGCTTGCCTCTCCACCATGACATCGGCCTCTGGCGATGGCTTCCTTGCCTCTCTCCCCCCCCCCTGTTGAATCGCCCGCCCACTTGGAGCAAAGCTAATTGCCCGGGCGAGGAAGAACGAGGGAAAAAAAAAAAATAGCGGTCCTGGGTGGAGATGGCAATCGTCATTTCGCGGTCAATATCGGATGAAGCCGCTGCTGCACCCCATCACCGGGTCCTCTGCGTATGTATGTATGTATGTCTATACAGTACATACATACCTGAGTGTGTGTGGAGAGAGCTTCGACCGGTCGACCCCTTTTTCACCTCTTCTCTTCCTCCCTTCCCTTCTTTATCCCTCATAGTCATCGTTCTGTGGGGGGTTTCCGCTCGTGCAGCTTTGCGTTGATGCTCTCGCTCGTGGGCGCTGCAACATGCTCGGTTTCGCGGGAGCCTTGGCCGGGCAGTTGCGTCGCGAAGGGGGAGGCCGGGGTCGTTGGTCTTGGCTCATGCGTTGTGACGACGAGCGGTATGACGCCGTCGCGACATGGTCCGCATATAATATATATCAGTCTGGGTCCAGGGGGCGAGTACCGTAGATACTTGTACACACACACACACACATGCTCCGGCCAACGCCAGGCGAGGGCACGAGTCGCTGCTTCGGCCTGTTCTCTCGTCGGGTGCGCCTTGGGAGTTTGCCCGCCCCCGACTCGTTCGCGGCGCTGCATGAGACGATCAAGGCTGCGCCGGCCTGAGGGGGGCGCCTCGCGACAGGAAGCCGTCCGCACCGCAGGCCTTTTTCCTTGCTTCTCCACGATGCGGCCAGCCGCCAAGTCGTCGACGGGACAGACGAGGCCATGAGCCGGAGCGGCGCCGAGACGGGCCGCGAGCAGCGTCGACGTGCCGCTGAGCCTCGCCGGCCTCGTGCCCTCGCAGCCAAGCATTCGAGGAAAGGAAGATGAAGCGGCATGGGTAAGCAGCATGCCATATCAACGAACGCGGCATGTAGCAAAAAAAAAAAAAAAAGGACACGGTAGCGCGAAGCGAGGGCGCGGCATTCCGCCGTCGAAACGGACGACGTCGCACCTCTCCACGCGTCCAATCTTCTTATTTTCCCTTTGCCATGCCCACGCCCGCCATTCCGCCTGGCTATTTAAAGGTCAGGCCGGATCCCCGACTGGGCGCCGTTGATGCTACGACCCGTTGAAACGGCTACTTCGTGTCATGAGTCTTCCAACCCCCCCCCTCCCGCCCAGTCTCTGGCCCGACTGAGAGAGAGCCGTTGTCGTTCATGCGCCAGCACAGCGAGAAGCCGGTCAAGCAACGCCCGCCGGCTGTGCCCGCGGAGCCCCGTCTCCGTCACGACAGAGGTCCGGCGATACCCGAGACGGGTCTGTCCTGAGCCCGCGTTTGATCGGGTGCTTCATTGTCGTTTGGACGCAGGGCCGCTTGCTGTGCGTTGTTTCTGCCCAAGCCGACACATCTATCCATAGCCGGCTGTTCTATGTCCGGCCCCTTTTCGCCCTCTCGCTCCTCGTCGCGCCCCGGTGCACGCCACGGGTCTTGCTCGTGTCCGTGAGCTCGCACGGCTACCGTTCGGCCGAGAGGAAGAAGGGCGAATGAGTCACGAGGAGGCTGCTGTCAAAGCAGTGCGGCCCTGACGAGCTTAGCCCGCGCGAGCCATGACGTTGACACGTCGTTGCCCCGGCTGTTTGACGCGGGACGCGGCACGCCAAAACAAGCGGCGCGAGACACGCCAGAATGGAAAGCTCGAGATCGGCCGCCCTGCTTTCTCTAGCAGGCTTTTAAGCTTAAACAGGTGCCCTCGTTGGCCGGACCGGCGCAGCTCTGCACGCCAACCAGTCCGGGCCGCCGTTGCCCGTCCGCCCGGGGTTCGGGACGGGACGGCCCCACTCTCGGCCGCCTCCCGGGCGGACGGCGTTCGCCTGACGATGATGGCTTAACACTTGACCTTATCTCCCCTCCTGTCTTGGTCGTCTACGCCTCGTCGCCCCGTCAGCCGTGCAGAGTCGTGCGTCGATGGCAGATCTTCAACGTGCCCGAGGGTGGCGATGCCGGCGCCAGTAAGCAGGCAGCTCATCCGGCAGGTGGCTGGAGCCATGGGCTGCGACCGTGGCTCTGGCGCGTGCAAAGCGAGGGACCCAAGACAAAGTACGGTGGAAGTGATCGATTTGTCTCCGTCTTGTCTATGGCCAATAAGAGTGCTCCTGGACGATCAAAGCCCACTGCGTGTAGACGAAGTCGATGACCCCAAACTCAGTGGCAGCCATCTTGACAGACGACGCTTCGAGCTGACACTCTATGCCATCGACCATCCTCGCCACCGGGCTCCCCCTCGTCCAGGGCTTGAACAACGGGCCCCCTTGACGCCCTCACCCGCGATGCCACCTCCCTATGAGCGGGCGGTCAGCCAGCCGGCGGCATCTTTGTTGCGCCTTCACCCCTTCACCATCGCCCAGGTGCCGCCTCAGGCCCGGCGAACGTGCATCAAGCCAGACTCGATGCAGTCCGTCCCACCCAGTGCAATCCCCCGTCGAGGCCGAGCCGCCTACGCGGCCAACATCCCAAGACAGCTGTACCGCCTTTCCACAGATATCCGCCAGTTTTCTTGTATTTGTGCTACCGGCAGGGACAAGGGCGGGTCCGGCTTCGATCGATGCACTGACGGTTCTAAGTCGGTCGGAGAGCATGGCTATTTCCAAGGCCATGCTCTGCCACGGATGCGAGGCCGGCATGCTGCCCGAACATGTCATATACCACGTGCGTAAAGGGCGGCCAAAGCTATTGCGGATCGTGTTACGCCGCTGAAAAGACGTGCGAGCATGGCCCAAGGCAGGTCAAGCTCGAGCAGGACGACCAGCTACCCGTGCGCGACAAGGACGGCAGCCTGGTGCTAGGGCTCAGGTGCGACAATTGCAGAACGAAGATGAGAAATGGGGGGCACCCGCTCCAAGTGCAATGGCTGCCGGGATCCCGACCTCTGCGCCTAGTGCTGGCGGCACAAGAGCACGCACTGCAAGCACGCGGCCAAGTGCAAGGTGAAGATGTGCGTGGCGGGCAGGAAGGACGGTGCGGGCGATATCATCGACGGTATTACCTCTGTCTTCGTAGGCTATATTCTCGAGAGGCTCTCTGTAGGTCAGATTCTCGAGAGGCTGTCTGTCGGACGCAGCCCCGGACGCGTCGGAGGCGGGAGGAGCGCCTTTACTTGGGAGGCTTGTCCGATAGGTCCGTCGGCTGGCCTCGGAACTGCTTCTTGAGCTCGTCGACGAAGTGGGCGAGGAAGCGTCGGGGCCGGCCAGAAGACGAGGGATCGGCCGTCGCCTCGCCCGGCTTGAGCGGCTCTTCGACGTTGCGGCCGTACTTCCTCTCGTGGATCACCCGGTGAACGCGGCCGACGGCGCGATGAAAGCCGGGCTGTCGAAGGATCTGGACAGGGGCGTCAGTTGGCGGAGAGACGCAGAGTCTGGGGTCTTGTGGCATACGGCTGAGACGATACGGTCCTGCTCGGCTCACGATGGTCAGCGAGAGGCGTGCTGCCGGCTATGGACGGGAGAGCCAAACCTCAAAGGCCGTGATGAGGCGCAGCGCCCACCAGTACGGCGACGGCGCCATTTCCCTCTCCTGTCTCGTTCCAAACGGCCCTTCTCCAGAATGTCGACTAGGGGTGAGCGATGGCGGCAGATGGACGAGACGTGAGAGGCGTTGTCGAGGGCTGACGTCGGACGATCTCGGCATCAACGGGCCTCGATGACAGGACGTTTGATTAGTAATCGCTCATCTGGGCCGTCAACCCTACGGCAATGCTGCTACGCCGCCACCTTGTACAACGTGATAATTTTACCAATGCCTCTTTTCAACTCAGCGATGATAGAATCGGCTTTTACAACTTGGAAGGCGCCTTTTCGCTACTTTCCAGCACCATTTCAGGCCGTTCCTTGCGCCGGACCAATCTAGCCACGGATCTTGCCTCGTGGCAATACTTATCCACCAGCGGTTTCAGTCCTGGGAGCGATATGGCAATGAGCATCGCGCTGATCTCCAAGTTCTGGAGGAGATAGAGCAAGACGTTCGTTTTGATGAACTCCTGGTAGAGGTTCATGTCCAGCTGCCGCTCATTTTGGAAATCTTGGAGCCATAGAATCTTAGCATCACATCGTCTCCGGACCATGAGCACACATGTATTGACGATGTATACTCACAGTGCATCCGGACGATGATAGGCATCAGGCTGATCGAGATACCGACTACGCTGTATACACGATCAGCTGAAACCCTCGATTCCGATGCCGCCTCCGAGGGTAAAGGGGGAATGCCGGTGTAAGTGACCACTCACGCAAAACCCGGTAAAAGGATACAAGCCAACTGCATCTTCTGTTTCCGCGGCATGTGCGGCAGAGCTCGCAGCATCGCCACCGGCAGGCTGAAGAGCAGCAGGTCGCTGACGAAGGAAATGGTAGAGATGGCAATGGACGCATGGAACCAGGTCACGAAGCAGGTGAAGCAGCCGTCTTCGAAGCAGGCGTAGCCCCTGGAGTGGAAGAGCGAGGTCAGGGGCCAGCAGTGGAAGATGAGCAGCAAGGCCTCGACCACGTAGCCGGCGACCAAGATGCCGAACACGACCTTGATGGTGACGAGAAACTCTTGGTACAGGTGGCAGATGCGGTAGTAGAACGCCAGGCCCGAGACCCGAGTGAGGACGAGCGTCGTGCAGTAGAGCGGGAAGACGGCGTACTCGATGGCCAGGCTGATGCTCTCGGGCGTGCCCGGGTGTGCGGTGGCGACGAAGTACTCGATGGTGATGGCGCTGAAGGGGATGAATATGATCTTGGGGCCGGGCCGCGTCAGTGCTCCGTCTTGGCCTCCATTCGCGGCGTCGACAGCTGGAGCCTCGAGGGCATGTGGCTCACCAAAGCCGAGAGCGCCAACGCGTCGTCGGCGCCAAAGTGCTTGACGATGAAGGCCCGCGAGAGCAGCCTGCCGAGGACGACGGCGCATACCAGGATCGTGATGAGGACGCTGCTGGCGATGGCGATCTTCAAGGCCTGCGCGATCTCGATATACTGCGCGCGATACTGGGCTTCATAGCTGCCAGCGGCAATCAGCTCGTCGATTTCAGACACGTCCATGTCTGTTCCCGGCGTCCACGCTCGACGGTGACGACAGCGTCGATGGCGCGCTTTTCCGGCTGCGGCACGGCCAGGGAAGCTCACGCAATATATGTAGCCACGTTCGATCATTCGACCGCCGCACAAGCTTCTTCGACGATTCGAGATGCCCCCGTATCATGCGGAGCGACGGGCTGCCAGTCTGCCGCCTGGCCGTCGGCTTCGGGCAATCAAACGACAGGCCCTGTCTCGCGCTACATGCTCTCTGCCGTCGACAGGCCGCCGTGCCGCCCTCTGGGCGATCTCGGATCGATTGATCTCAGCGGTCGGTGCGGTGAGCGGCAGGCGGAATAGGAGGCGCCGCCTCCGCAGAGAGCATCAGATATAGCCACCGCGGCAGAAACAAAAAGTGTGTTGTTATAGGAAGCCATCATCCATTTCATCCGACACGGGTGGGGGTTGAGAATTGGCCTCAGCCATGAGAATCAAGGGTATCGTAAAGGACATGGGGAACGGGGCGAATAGCCGCCAACCTGCCGTGTTCTAACGTTCGCGGTGGATCCAACGATACTTAGCATGACAACTATCGAGGACCGCGTCTGCAGCCGCCTGGCTATGTGAAACGGAGCGAGTCAACATAGGCGGTCGACCTTGTACCTACAGAGCATCTACGTCTGTCTCGACAGAGCCAGCTTGAGGACTACCAGACCAGATACGGTGCTTACACGCAGGTGTCAGATGCAGTACGGAAGAGTACATGTGCGTTTCAGCCGTGCTTCCTGGACGGGGAGAGGCCACTAGGAAGTTATCTACATATGTATGTATATGCAAGAACATGGGTGACTGATCACCTGCACCGGTTCTTTGCAGAACCAGCCCTTGTACTAACGGGCAAATCGAGGTTGAACCTTTGCATACATGGGGGGCACCTCCGTTATGGCCGTGAGGCTCCGTGTCGGCAAGCGGCTTGCCGTCTCCTTAGCCCATCTTTCACGGAGCGCCGCGTCTGAAACGTTCGATCTCGAACTCTAAGCTGAATCGGTCGGTATAATAACTGAGCTTAAGAGAGGGCTGTTTCGCCGTTCCGTCTCCATCAATGTAAGCTTTCGGCCCTGTTCTTTGTTTCTCGTTGCAATTGACTCCATCGGCCGCGTGGTGCTTGATCCGTCTTGGTCGTTGCGGACGCTCCCTCCTGTGACGCGCCTTGCATTGACGGATAGCCGCTGGATTGACTGGCAGAAGAAGGCCTTGGCGATGTAGCGAGGGAGAACAAAGACGTGGAGGCGACAAGGAGAGAGAGAGCGCCCAGGGTCGGACAGCGCAAGAAGCCGGAGTCTGAGCCACAGCGCGGGAAGTGAAGCCCGAGTTCGTGATGATATCGTGAAGGCTACGAGTATCGGGGAGATGCGAGATGCAGCATTGAAGCCGGCGATGACTCACCAGTCGCATGCGAACCCCCCCTCCTCTGTCTCACGGTGGATTAGGCATCGATCGGAGGAACGGGAGAACTCTGTGATTTCTATCTGAGGAATAGGGAATCATTGATGAGAGAGAGAGGATAAAGAAGAACAGGGCCGTGCCGAAGACTCGATCGAAGCAGACGAGCGCGTCATAGAGTCGGCAATGGCGAGGCGGCTGGTGGCTGCGAGGCGCAACCTTTGCTCAACTAGCCCGAGACCATGCATGAAGCTCCAGGGACCGTCCAGCTCACGCAGGCCGTCCGTTCTCCGTACCGCGGCCCTTGCGGCCGGTCTCACGGGCTCGCGCACCTCCACACAGCTCTTCCCTCTGCTCGCAACCCATTGACTCTCGCAAGGCCAAGCCAGAGCCGGATCGTCGTCGTCTAGAGGTCGGGCACGTACTGGCCGAGGAAGGGCTTGAGGTAGTCCATCTTGCCGAGCGGGACGCCCTCCTTGCGCAGGATGTTGTAGGCGGTGGTGACGTGGAAGAAGATGTTGGGCAGGGCGTAGCCGTTGGTGTAGCCGAGGCTCGAGATCTGGGCCTCCTTGCCCGGGCCGAGGCCGACGGGCACCTTCTCGCCGACGCGCTTGTTGATGGCCTCGCGGTCGGCCTTGGCCAGCAGCTGCAGCGTCTGGGCGATGCGGGCGTGCATGTCGGCGAACGTCTTGAGCTCGTCCTCGGTCTTGGGCGGCTCCTGGCCCGTCATGCGGGCGTAGACCTTGTTCGACAGGTCGCACGCCACGTGCACCTGGAAGGTCAGCGGCTTCATGTCGTCGTGGATCCGCGCCCCCGGCAGGCTGGCCGCGTTCGGCGCCGCCTCGCCCTTCTTCAGGATCGCCGTCAGGCTGTTGAGCGAGTCCCGGGCCAGGACGACGGTGGCGTCGTACAGCGTGTAGCTCATGGTGGATGGCTGGATTGGTCCTTTGTGTTGTGTATGTGTGCGTTCTGCCTCGAGGTTAGCCTCGTCGTTCCGGGCCCCTGAGAAGCTCACATGTGACGATGTGAAACAGATGGGGCTGTGGGAAGGAGAGGGGAGGGTGGGATGCTTCCCGGTGCCTGACGTACAATGTCGAGATGGCAAAGCTGCTTGGCAATGCGAAAGTTGAGGGCCTGGAGAATCGGAGGGCTGGTTATGCGGTTCCGTGGAGTGACTGTGCAGTGCAACTGGAGCTGCTTCCACATCCGGGGCAGAGCTCCCCTTTTATATATCGTACTTGGACCTTGCTGGGAGGGGAGGGGGAACCTGCTCGGGCCATCCATGGATACTTTCTTCTTTTCGTGCCCAAAGCCGTCCCATTGATGGAACCTTGTCTTGACTCTCGAGCTTCTCCGCTCCTCCCCTCGGCCTGCCCGCCCGCCGGCGCCGTCCAAGAGCTCCAGGCTGGGCCATTCTCTGCCTCTCCCTCAACTCGTCGACCTGGCCTGCGGCTTCTGCGAGCCCTTGCCGGCCTTCTCAGCCAGGCGACGGCCTCCAGTCCGCGCCGGGCCTCCTCTGGCTCGCTCGCTAATGCGCGGCTAACTTCTACCTGCTGGCGGTCGATCTGATGAGCCAACCAACGTCCCGCCCTGTGTTGGCCGGCGTCTCGAGGTCGGAGCTTACAAATGGCAAACTCGCCGACCACAGGGGATCGAAGCTTCGTTCCCCCTTGCTGATCCGCAACCGGTCGCCGTCATCGTCGCCGGCTGCTGACAAAACCAAAGACACGAGGCATGGGAAAAAGCAAGCAGGGGGTGAGACGCGGGCAGGAAGCAGAACAATCTTGTCTTTCAAAGCCCACCGTGGCTGCCGACGGCTGGCCCCTTGTAGGGGGGGAGGAGGAGGAGGAGTCGCGGCTCGGGATCAGAGGGAGGCGAGGCCGACGCCTGGCTGGACGAGAAGCATCACGGGGGTCGCTGCCTGCCCCGAGCCGCTGATTGGCCTCTGGCCGTTCTGTGCTACTGTTTGTGGATGGTCGGACACTCGGACATAGGGGACGCAAAGTCCAATGCCGGGCCATGTCGTCGGGCCGTCGGCAGCTTCTTCACCGTCACATCGCGTCGTCCGTCCATCCATCACCCATCTACCAGGTGAAGGCGGTGGCCTCGTTGTCCGCTTCGTGCCCCGACGAAGCGGCAGGCTACATGACTGCGTCGCAGCCCGGACCAAGCCTGCCTGCAGCCGCACGGGACGGCTCTGAGAGGAGCTTCTCTCCGGGGCTGACAAATAGACAGCTGCCGTGTTCGTCTTACATACCGCCTCCGCTCGCCCAGCTCCGCAACGGGTGAGACGCCAGGCTCGACGGGGATCAGTGACATGGGACTCGCTCCGCTGGGGCGGAGGGGCGGAGAGCGCAGTATGTAGCCAGCATCACCCTCATCACAGGCTTGGAGGAGGGGCGGAGGGGGAGAGGCAGAGCGGGAGGGAGTCGAAAGAGATGGCCATGTCGCCTCATCATCATACGTTACTGCTATCTTGTCCCTGCACGGCCGAGGAGCCGCTCCGACTAGAAGCCGAGGATGGCATTGGCCCTCTCGACCGCCGCCCGCTCCCCCGGCAGCCCATCCTGCCTGAGCTCCAGCTTCTCCAGCCCAAAGGCCTGCCTGCCGGCGGCCGTCGTCCAGCCGCGGAGCGCCGCCTCGGTCGGTCGGCCGACGTGCCGGGACTCGCCCTCGCCGCCGGGGAAGTCGGGGCCCGGCGTCCCGTCCCGGAACGCCGTGCGCTGCCGGGCCACGTACTCGGCATTGATGGCCGTCGTCGGGCAGACCGGGATGTAGAGCACGCTCGAGTCGGACCGGCCGGTGTGGAGCTTGTCGACCGCATGGATCGCTGCCGGCCCGAGTCCGTTAACTTCATCCTTGCAGCCGGGCCCGAGCCCATGTTTTTGTTTTTTTTTCCTGCCCAACGTCGGGCCGTCGGCCGATAGGGAAGAAGAGGGGAAAGGGGGGAAGACGGCGAACTCACTGTCGCAATGCCAAGCAACGAAGTCGCCGGGCTTGATCCTGGGCACGTGGACCATGGTCCGGTCCAGCTCGAGATGCGGATGCAGCTCGTCGCTAACCTCCTGGCCGTAGCCGGGCGACGCCCCCTGGAGGTCGCTCGTCATGTCGGCGGCGGCCGTCAGGGCCCAGTTGCCCTCGTCCAGGAAGCCCGGGCTCCCGGCCGGGCGGGCCAGGGGCCGGAAGAAGGGCCGGAGCAGGACGTAGGCCGTGGCCAGGTGCATGAGCGGGTTGACGAGCAGGGTGCCCTCGCGCGGGCCGGACGAGCTCATGCTGACCCAGCCCTGCCACATGCGGAACATGGAGGCGGCGCCCAGGCCGTCGTAGCGGTTGTTGACGGCCTCGACGCGGCCGCTGGCGTCCCACGGGTCGTGCCGCTCCCAGTGGCCGGCCAGGATCTGGTCGTAGACGCCGCCGCGGCCGTAGCCCTCCTTCTCCCACCGCTCCACGCTGCCGCCGTCGATGTGCGGGCCCAGGGCGAAGGAGGCGTCGCCCGGCTGCCGGATCCGCAGCCGGTCCGCGTACGTGAGCGGGTTGGCCAGCGAGATGGGCGCCTCGGCCGACGACGTGTGCCACAGGAAGGACATGAGGTGCTGCTGCACGCGGAGCAGGGCCGGGTGCGACCGCGCCTTGAGCTGCGGCCCGGACCAGTACAGCTCGTACACCTGCGGATCGTGAGGCGGGAAGGCTGCCCGTCGCGCATCGTCAGTCTCGAGAACGCCTGCTGCCTACACGTGCATGGATGTAGACTCGTGGCCCTCGAAGCTGCCTGCTTCTTGCTCATCTCCTCGAGGGCAGCCTTACCTCTGGTCTGTGGATTCTTCTCGACATAGTCCTCGACCTCGCTCTTATACGCCCGGGCCTCGGCCTCGGGGATGACGCCGCGCACGACCAGCACGCCCCTCTTCCTGATCTCGCCTTCCAGCCTCTCGCAGCCGCGCTGCAGGTCGGCGAATTCCACCTGCGGCACCAGGTCGGACCCCTTCTGGCCGATCAGCTCGTTCTCCTGCCTCAGCTGCCGCAGGAGCCTGGTCCAGCTGTCGACGATCTGCTGCTCCCGCCCCCGCACCAGGTCGCACTTGAGCTGCCGGTACCGGTCCGGCAGCGGCCCCGCCCCGGCCCCGGACAGCGACACGAACGCGTCCGAGATGTCGCCCTCCTTCTTGCTCGACTGTTCCGACGGCACGGCGGCTGCCACTGCCGAGGCCGCCCGGCGACGGAGCTGGTCCTGGGCGCTCCGCCGTATCATGCTGAGTCCGGGCCGCATCATCCTCTCGTCTGGTTGCTGAACGATGGATGGACTGGGCTGTGGACAGATGGGATCAGTAGCCTAGTAGGGATATAACAAAAGATAGCGTACGTGACTGAATGAATACTGAATGCCGCTGCCTCCAACGGCGGCGGGCCGCGTCTTTGTAGGCCGGCGAGCCCTTGTAAATGAGACGGAATTTCCTATTTGGGAGCTCCGCCGTCCCCCCTTGGGCCCCCCGTTTCATCGCGGTCTGTCTTAGTAGGTGCGGCGTGCTTCAATGCCCTCGTATTAGAGCAATGAGGTCCCGCCTCTTTGTTTTATTCATACTTGCTCAACCTTCAACCTTGGCATGTCCACCAGAAGACGAAGCCGGCTAGTCAGTCTACAGGCAGTTGATGTGTGATGCTATGTGCGCCGCATCAATGGCATCTGTCTACCACCGCCGGTACACGTAGTTCGTACGTGATCCAGGTACATAGACGGTTGAACCGATGGCCCCGAACAGCACTGATTCACTGATCCCGGCGAGAGCCATAGCCCTCAATGACAGTGCCAAGGGGATTCTTCGCCGCGGCAGGGTTACCATTCACGTTCAAGTTGTCAAGTGTCAATATCGGCCAGCCGCCCAGCCGCCTCGACCAACCGAGGCGGCCGAACATTGATAGCAAGCGCCGGCGCCTGTTGCGTAGGAATGAGAAGAAACAAAAGGATGCTGGCCATTTTCAAGCTATGCTTACCCCAGCGAGCATTATTACATGTACCAGCATAATGACTGGTTACATCGATGCGGCTAGGCTGTCGACCGCGTCCAACTTCATCTCGTGCTTCAGTCCGAAAAGGCCCCTAGGGCACGCAGTACATACCTACCCGGGCTTCAATGTTGTAATCTGAACAATCGCGCCAGCCGCATTCAATTGCCGCCATGTGACAGTATCCCGAGCTCAAGGCCATGGTCCCTACGGCAGACGTTCGGTGGCTTTCATTTCCCAAGATGCACGTTCATCGTGTCGTCGAATTCGGATCGATCTCATGTTCATTTCACGTATAGATCCAGTTGAACGAGCCTCATCGGCGGGCCCGTTGGGTTCTAATCGGCGCCAACGGTCTCGTGTAAAAAACACGACTTTGATTTTCGCCCAGCTCCGTAGTTCACGGCAAAAGCCCGATGGAAGCTCCGGGAATTCCCTTGTGTGATGCTCGTACGGACGTCGAGGACGCCCAACCAACAACCGCGCTCGCTGCTGGTCAAACTGGGCCCATGTCCTGCGGCGGAAGCTCGAGAGTGAACGGCATGGGAAGCACGGACTTGCTGGGGGGGAGGGGACCGCTCTAAAGACGCTGTTCTTCAGCTGTGAGCTGAATCAACGGCAGACACAAGTGTGAAAGAAGAGATACCAGCCCAGGCGTGAATGACCGTGCTCGCCCTCGTCTCCGCTCCCTCCCGTCGGGACGTTGGTCACTATCAATCTGCTCGATGATGGCTGCTGGGAAAGGTCCACGTACTTATAAGGGGAATACGAGGCCTCAACTCACAATCATCGCCATTGTGCATCGCAAAGACATTCACAGCACCTCGGATCATGCCCCTATAAAAAGAGATTGAACAAAGAAGCGTCTCTCGGCCAGCCGAAATTCACACACCGCTGCCGATAACGCCGACGAGAAGCGAGCGATACCAGAAAAGCAAAGATGGCTTTTCGACCCAAGAGAGAGAGTGTGGAGACCGAGTTCTACCTCTCCGACGTCGAGGAAGACGCAACCAATCTCGACATCGTCGACGCAAACATCCAGGCCGTACTCAACAGCAGGTTCGCGATCGGCCTTGAGTACTTCGCCATCAAGGACGCAAAGTCGGTACCCATTCCCGACCCCGGAACCAACCCGGACTTCCTGCTGCACAACCTCGAAACCGGCCAGCCGGGCGTGGTCGTCATCCAAGCCCTGGAAGCGGCCCTCCATCGGCACAGGCTCGACTGGATCCAAAAGAGGAAGCTGTTCCAGATCCTCGACTGGAGGTTTCAATGTCATGCCTGCAAGGTTTTCAAAAAGCCCTTCGACTACGAGAGGGGCAACTTCATTTTCTGGGGACCTGATTTTCCTCCGCGGCCGTTCCTTCGATGCGGACCCTGCATCAGGTGCGTGCAGAATTGTGCATCTAGATTGGAATTCGATCCGTACGAGAGCGACCTCGTTATTAAACAGTGCACACCTCGGGATTAAACGCCTCGATCGGAGCTTGCGGGGGGAGCATGGGTGGACGGATCAATGGCGCTGCATCAGACTGGATGTTTTCGGTAACTTGAGATTGCTTTCATAGAGGGATGAAATGTTTATGATAGTCATTCAAAATTTCGTTCTCTTTCTCCTCGGTGGGCGAAATAAGCTGCTCGTCTTGGCATACAAGGATTCTGTTGCCGCGACCGGAGAGCCAACTTGAAAGCAAGATTGCTGCCAGCAATACGTTGCGTTAAGTGTTTTTTTGCACCGTGTATATATATAGAGAGCTCATGTGCATGCGTTCACATAGTCAAAAACCTCACAGATCATTGGACAACTGCACATGTGGTGAGACGACAGGATACGAGTTCCAACTGTCAGCTGGTCACCTACTAGGCTATCTCGAAAACAAGTCCAGAAACGAGAGCTCGACCTGAGTGGCACTCGACTCCGTGCTGTCCCGCATCTGTGACCATGTGTATGCAAGTCATTGGCAGAAAAAAAAAAGGGCAGACTATCATTATAGACGCCGCCTCGTTCCGACATCAATCATACTCGGACTTTGAGAGCGAATCCTCGCAGCTCGAACTTACTTCGCTTACAGACACCAGACTTGAGCAGCCCATGAAAAGCCTCCACTCCGTCGTTATTTCGCGGTAAGCTTGATGCTCCTTCGTAGAGGCGAAGATGCGTTCTTATCTGCTACGCCGCCACTTAGATAGCTTCTAAATCTGAATAAATCTGAATAACTTCACGTTTCTCCCTCTTAATAGCTCCTTTCAGATGGTTATTTATTATCTATCTTATTTTAAAATCTCTCTTTTCATCGCTCCTGTACGAAACGTCTCGGCGACTACTATGGACACCGAGGTACAGCAACCGCTCTGCTCTCCCGGCCTCTGGTGTCAGAACGAGCCGAAAACCATACGGATCGCCCTGTCAGAGCTTCTTTTGGAGCGTTCCGTGGGCTGTTGGCTCAAATGGTGATCGAGGACCTCAATGCTTGCAGGGCCGTAGTAGTCGTTTGCCAAAACTAGCGGGCGGTGACGCATTTCTGCGATAGACTCGACTGGGAGAATTCGGCATGTCGGCCAAAGGCGTTTTGGTTCACTCTCTTGGAGCCTTTATCCAGGACCCAGGCTTTGTGATCTTCCACTGCCGGCGAATGCCAGACCTTAAGCTTCTCGTTATCAAGAATGGAATGCGTGTCGATTGTGTCAATATCGAGGTTAATGTTTAGGATGATGACAATTTCCCCGGCGTCTAAGGCGGCTCCGTTCTCGTCGTGACAGCGTAAAACTTCGACAACTGCGTTACCAGTATCGGGAGTCCAAGGACTGACGGCTTCGGCTTCGAAGTTTCAATCAGTTCCTGGGTCGCTCAAAGCAAATTGTTGGACCGGGTACTGATTCACACGAAATAGTCGTCGCCGGTCAACCATTACCTGATATTCCTCTCGGCCTTCTTTCGTGCTTATACTTGCGGGAATGGTAGGCTTCAATGTTGGCAGACGAGTCACGGCGAGGACATAATCTTGGGGAAGACTCCATACATGTAGTGAAATCTGGATGATGCTCTTGCGCCAGCAAACATTGAACAGATGCTCTGCGAGGCGACTTATTAGGCTTTGGACTCGTCGTGATAGATACGAGGGCGTGAAGATGTCGGTTTATTTGGAGAGAGCATACATTGATGCCAAGGACAGGTGGTGGAACTTTGGTGATTGCAAAGTGTTGATGGATAAGGAGGGACCTTCCCGGCCTACCACGATACAGTGTGTTTAAGGACACAGGACGGTACACCCAGAGCTTCCTGTGCCGGTCTTTCCGCCTCGAACGCCATATGCATTAGAGATAAAGACCTAGCATTGAAAGTAATTAATCTTTTCCGTAACAGAACTAAACCAGTAAAGAAGACGAGTGAGACATGGCTACATGTAACCGTTGACAAGAACGTTGAAACACAATCTTGAAATATAGGTAGTCTCTACTTCCAGATGTCCTTGGAAGTGCATACATGGCCTTCCTCCGACCGCGCGGAACGTCCGAACAACACGAACCACCTACATATAGTCTCCTCGTTTCACTTTTCCAGTGGATCGAACCCGTAAAGCAAATGCGTTCATACATGTACTAAGATTGTACTCGTCGGTGCACCTGTGCCCAATGGGGCATAAATATCCTCCCGAGGGTGCGGGCGGAAGGGGCAAACGAATGAGGACTGCAGAGTTGACCGTGACCGCCGATGCTCAATACATGTATGTACGCAAATTGCTCGAGCTGAGAAGCCCAAGGATTATAAACTCAACCATGCACCCTATAACAACTTGTACGAGATCATTGAATGGACGGACGGTGCATACAAAGTATAAAACATGCAATGTGTACATATGTTTCGTCGCCGTATCATGAAGACATGACTCGAGCGCGTATTAAAGTATCCGCAAGAAACAGTTGCCTGGGCTCTGAACCAAATTCGTGTACAGTGGGGTTCCAAAGACTGTATGCTTCACACAGCAGCGCCGGATTATCACGACAATGAGCCAATTTCATGTTGACAATTATAGCAAAGGAGTGTATGGACCAATGACAACCGGGTTTGACGGTACGAGATCGCCCTGTTTATCCGATATACGGGGCCCTTCTGATTCCCCTTCGTGTTCACTTAGATGTGCATGTCACTACATACATACATAAACCGCCATCATCTATGTTCCATCACGGATCAATTGCACCGGACATCTACCGCTCGAACCGCAGAACGATCAACTTCCACGTCAGTGCTCTTCCTACGCCTTTCAAGTATCATCTTTTATCCGCACTCATTGACAGCGGCTTTCCCCCAGCCCTTGGCTATTCATTTCTCAATGCCACTATGCTCGTCAAATCAAAACAGATGCTGTTGCCTCTGTAGTATCCTCTAATATGCATCATCCCCTACATATAGCAGGGAGACTATATAAAGGTCTAGACCGGCGCTGCTACCTGAAATCGGGTAAGCCCACATAAAAAGCTAGCGAAACAATAGCACAAATGCTTGGTTCGTCCGCATATGGATCAGGGAGCGTAGCATGATGGATCAAATTGGGTAACAAATGTGAGTGCCGGCCCAACTTCTCTCTGGCGGACGCTGGGAAAAGCACTTCCGCTGGCCCGGCTGAGTTCACCAGATATTAGGCGTTTCATTGATCACACGTACATCTCATGGTTGCGTTCGTGCTCTCGCTGTGGTCGTCTGCTTCATAAGCTTTGAACCAATTCCGACTTTGTTGAGGTTTTAAGTACAGGGAAGGATTCAAGATTAGCTCAAGGATCTAGATACCGGTGGGTGTAGCCGCTTCTTCAGAACTTCTCCGCCCGGCCAACCCGTCGGTAAGACTCCGAGGGAACAGACAAATTCGAAAGGAACCTGGACACGGATAAGTAGGCGAACAAAGTTTGCAATGTCCGGGCCCTTGATATAAGCGGCCTGAGACGCTGTAACGTCAGCAACTGCTCTACACGGAGGATGCGTTCTCCGCCTGCGCGGGTACATGTATATATGCATGGATGAAAGGTCTAGAGAATGATACATGTAGACGCGGTGTGTAGGATAACATATCGGCCCATTGACTGCTTGTATAAAATTCCATTCAATTCAAGTTCCTTACGTCGGTTCACGTTTGATATTATCAATACGATACATGTATTCAACGTCTCTATTTGCTGCATATCCGTCATACCTGCACGTAGTCTGGTCTTTACGATGTACGGACTCATTGATCTGACTTCGTTTCCACAGAGCGCGGTTGATGCCTGCCCACGTAGCTACATGGATATCAGATACACCCATGTTTTGCTGTCTCGTGATCAGGGTTTCGGCTTGACCTCTGTCGGTCTCGTGTATGCAAGGGTTGCGGACGGAGTGGATTCCGGGAGCCCGAACTCTCGACCATACGCGACGTCGACGTAGGTCACAAATCTCGTATTAACTAAGGCTCAGGCGTATTTGTGACACGTTCGTATGTGAAGCTCGACGGTTCGGCTATATGCACTCAGGCTACGTGTGCTTCAATATAGTGAGAGCTACTGGACGGAACGACTCGGAAACAAGTCGCACATGTCTTGAATGCATCGCTTGGTGATAGACTTCATGACGAGCGCGTTAATACTGCCAGTATGGAATCTTTCCGTGCACTTACAATTCCATTGCATACGATCAAGTAATCGGCGAATCCTATCTGCCAGAAGTATTTAAAGGAAGAGAACTGCAGATTCTCTGAGCTCGAACATCACCGCACATTATTCCATCATAGCCTCTTCGACTTCACTTCAATCCCATCGTCTGACCTGGAATAGACGCCACAGCCTGAGATCACCGCCTCTCCCAAGTCAGTCAGTAAGATTTCAATGTTTTAAACTATTCAACGCTCTTGACACAACAATCGAAGCAATTCCATGTACGGGCTTGGACGCACTTGCTGACTTGGTGTTCTTGAGTACGTGTAGAATATCAGCAAGCCCGGTCGTCTGAGCCGTCACCATGGTCGTCAAAACCCTCGTCTTCTTTGTGGCTGCTTTCGTGGCCAGCGTCGCAGCCACCCCCTACAAATTTCCCCATCGTCTTTCGGAACCTACACACCCGGCTTGCCGGATGGACAGTGACTGCCACGAGGGTGAGACATGTGAGCGCTCGAGGGAACAAAAGGCATTGTCACAGTTCGGGCAATGCGTCTCGGAATGAACTTGATCAGGCGTTGAAGTCTGCCTATCTTCAGTTTTTTTTTATAAGCGTATCAGTGCAAATGGCCGATAACTCCTCATACAGAAAATCAAATTGAATGTGCATGGTCTTCGGGTCCTTCCGGTCAATGTTTCATTGTGGGATAGGTTAGAAGAGGGATTCAACGAGAAATAGTGATTTGTGTACATGAGCTTACCGATCTTTCATGTACAGTATCTCATATTTCTGTCGGATAAATAGAAAATAAGGCTGTGCAAGCACGGTAACTGCTGTTGCGCGCATACACTTTTGCCGCAGTCGTCAACTCACGTTTTACCTTCCTATTCTTACATGTACATGTAGATTATACATATATATACTTGAAGTCATTGCAAAGAAGGGAAAAAACGGCATAAGCGAGCAGCTCGACTCCAGCTCCGCTGAGTCCTTGTACGTCAACTGGTGCGTTCCAAACTGGTTTCCGCCTGCAACTACGCATACCGTCGAAGGCTGTAGATAAATGGTCCCTGGCAGGCAGTGACACTGCGCTAAAAAATTATTCGATACGCTTTACAACTTTGAACATATTGAGCAGAAGCGCGGTCACGCCTCCGAACTGTTCGTCCTTTGATCTGAACTTCGGTTTGATCTTACACGTCCATGTAGTCTCGAAACCAGTTGTGTAGAGCGTTTATGGCTGAAAGAGGATCTATAAGTGTAAGTGGAAGAGTTTCGCGAATTATGACTTCGGAAAGACGCTGAGTCTCGACGTTGGCGTTGATGCGTTGATGTCGTGTTCCCAGTTTGCAAAAGGGTCAAGTGATGTGACACAAGAGGATTGATGAGGGAAATCCCCATACATTGAAATTGCACACAACACATAGAGGCCTCCATTGAGGCAGTCTTAGCATGCGAAACCGCCCCTCATGGGGCTATGAAAACCTGTGCAACGCCACTCCTTTTGAAATCTGTGCTCGAAATAGATATGTCTTTTTTGATTAAAAATTATTTCTACGTGGCAAGTATGGCCGTCGGAGGCTCGAGAACCCTTGACGAGCCAGTTGCTGACGTTAAAAGGTCCTCTGGTGGATCAGGAGCTCCTTCAAGAGCCTCCTCGATCTCCTCTGGGGACATCTGCGGCGTCTCCAACATCTCCGAAGGTACGTCCGGAGCCTGCCTCAGGGCCGCTTCAACCTCCTGCGCGGACAGCTGCGGCATCGACGAAGCTGTTTCCGGAGACTGCATAAGAATGTCCTCCACTTCGTCTCCGGACAGCTCCGGCAACTCCGAAGGAACTTCCGGAGCCAGCTTAAGAGCCTCGTCAACCTCCTTTGCGGACAGCTGCGGCAACTCTGATGATTTCGAAGCCTCCCCCGGCAGCTCAGCCGCACCGGACTCGGTATTCCCCTCGGTCATCTCGACGTCTCCGGTCACCTCCTCCACGCCCTCCGTCTCCATGGGGGTAGTGGCCACCGTATCTTCTGCGACTATGCTTGATCCCTCTCCCGCCTCTGTTATCAATCCTGTGCCAGTCTCAGCCGCGGTTTCGAACGCCGCTGAACCCTCCAGCGCTAAGCCGCTGCCTTCGACGGCCTCGGTGCTCAGGGCCGCAAACTCGGCCGCGTCTGCTGCCTCGCCGAGGCCGGGAATCAAGTTGAGTGCAGCAACGGCGGGAAGCATGGCGACGGCGACGGGGTGTGCCTTGATGAAGGACCACGTCTTTTCGAAGACGCCCTCATCATGAGGTGGAAGTTCGTTGACCTTGGCCGCTGCGGATTCCTGGCCGGTAATGACCTTGGGTGCCTTAATCACGGGGAAGTCCTTCTCGAAGCCCACGGCCTTGCCGTTCTCCTTCATGAAGTTTCGGAGCGCTGTACTAGGCCTAGGCGACTCGGACAGTTGCGGCTGCTCGTCTGCGTTGATGGTGTACGCGTCGAAGCGTTTGTCGTACTGCGGGTTCTTCTGCAAGAAGACGGCTGGCTTGTTCTTGTACGCATTCTCGAAATGCTGCTGAAGTTTCTGCTTATTTTTCACGAGCGTCTCCGGTGGGGCGTAGTCGCGAGGAACCTGAGCGTGGGCCATGACCTGCGGCCAGACTATGCCACCGGCGGCGACGACCTGACCCTTATCCCGCACCATATTTGGCGTGGCATGGACCAGGTAGACCATGGGGTCGAACTGGCCCCCAAACTGGGCGGCTTTCTCGACCGCCTCCTTTGCTGCCGGTCCAAAGCTTTCATGCAATCCGACGAAGTAGCTTTCCGAATGGTGGACAATATGCTTCCTATTGTGGTAGCTGTGCAGAGAAAATGCAGTGAGGGGCGCTCGTCCCCGGAGAACTTTTGCGGCGTCGGCGGACGTGAGGAAGCCCCCTTGCCGCGCGGCTTCGGCCGGCCATAGATAATCGCCGTAGAAGAAAACGTTGGCGTTGGATACCGGCTTTTTGGTCGGTAGCTGAGGCTGTGTTTCTTGGTGGGCCAGCTTCTGCTTCTTGGCCGGCGGACCAGACTCAGACTCCGTTTCCGATGCTGTCTCCATCTCCGACGCTGTTTCCATCTCCGACACTGTCTCCGTATCCGACGCTGTCTCAGTATCCGACACCGTCTCCACATCCGACACTGTCTCTGTTCCCGAATCTGCATGTAATTTGTGCTTTCCCGCCTGTGAATATGACTGGGGCTTTGCCGCCTCAATTCCGGGTATTGACTTGTCCGAGACAGCGATAGCGCTGCTGCTATACTCTTTGAACCACTGTCCTTGCTGCGGCTCGGTGGAAGTGCCAGCCCTGACCCCCGACGGTGTGTTGACGGAGTTGCGCAGGCCAGGCTGGGGAACCAAGGCTTGCTCGTCTAGTGGGAATCTGCCGTTCCAGCCCGGAATCTTTGGATTCAAACTGTTCATTAAATTATGGGCGGCTTCCATGAGCGACTTGCCAGCGTAGGCCTTCCATCGATCGTCCTTCCACCCCTTGTGGTCTGGGTCGGAGAAGCCGGCAAGCACTCGGATGTCTTCTTCGGGGCCTGCCCAGGATGTTGAGTATTTGTACTTCTGCGCATTGTAGTATATGTTGGGAATGAAGGGGGATTGTGTCCACGTTTCCGGGCTGAGCTCTTCGGCTTTTTCGTAGTTGTACTTTTGTATCCATTTGGGCAGCTCCCCATTCTTGAGAAAGTCCACCTCCCACCAGCCAACGATCTGGTCGAAATGGATGCCGCCCAAAGCTGCGAATTCCTGCTCTTTAGGATGCGGGGTATTCTTCTTCCCGAGGACTTCCACTACTTTTAGCATGTTGCTCGTGGCACGGATTTTGTAGACGTAGCCTTTCCCCTTAGTGAAGATGGTTGATACCCCAAAAGATTTTGTCGTTGACGTGAAAGCTGAACCTTCAAAGTCGGTATATTGATCGCCTACACAGTGAGAATCCATGCTGAAGTGTATGTCCTGGTCGTAATTGACAACGGGCCAGAACCCCAATGAGTCTTGGACATCATACGGCGGCCTGTCGTCTCCACGATATACATATTTCACAGGTGACCGACCGCGCCGGACCAGAGAAGCGCCTTGTGGTTTGCTCAGAGGCGTTGCTTGCCCAATACTAAGGCAAAATAGCCAAAGGAGTACTATGGAAACTGAGAGGCATGGGATCTGCCGAGGCCGACGAGTAAACGCCATCTTGCCGGCAAGACGCGAGCTTCGCCGTGGAAATGGAAATGTGGCAGCAGGGGAACAAAATGTTGAATGGATGATGGGCCGATCTGTGATACCACTGATGAATGTCTCATGAGATAGAGGCAGGATTGATATTTATCTACAACCACCAGACACAAGCAGCCCACGTGGTGAGCGTGAGAGCACTCAGCATGTTTTACGACGTCTGGACTATTGCAGACACAAGTTGACCAAAGCAGCTGCAGTCTACACGTCTAGCGCCAAGGCCGCGTAACTCCATTTCAGGACTCAAGATTCAATTTTCAAGTCCCGCAGACTGCGAGACAATAAAGCCATGGGAGCCTGCCCCTCACGTGCTAACGTTTCCATGTAGGTATTTGTTCCTTCGCCGCTTCGATGGTCCCAGGATTGAAATCCGCCACGTCGTTCCGGTCCCAAATTCAGAGTTCGTGATAAAGATTTTTGTCGATACTTCGTACATGTAGATACATGAAGCCAGGCTATATGTATTTCAAGACTAGCTGCGGACATGGCCGTCGATTTATTCAATCGAAATTTCTTCATTAGGGTAATAGTCAGGTCATCCCGCTTCGTTGATGTCCTCCATTCTGCTGGGGTCTGGTGCGGATTATCGATTGATCGTTCAATGCCATAGGTGTAATTGACATCCCACCGTGCTGTCTGCCTGTGCACAGTGGATGCTTCAGAGATCCTAACAATGGGTCCTTTCACCCATATACTATACAGAGGACGGAAAAATTCCGACCATGATGCACGTCGCTACATATGCTTCACTTTCGTAAACGATCCCACAGTAATGTATACACGAGATCCTCGACGAAGCGCAGTTCGCATAAGTGCCAGACGTCACGCACCAGTTATACAAGCATCATGACTCACGTTACATGCATACTCGACCCGCCAAGAGCGGAGTATTGCGATCGGGAAACAGGGGTCTTATGCTGTCAATCCCTGAGTGACGTCTGGTTGAATGCGGCGGGCCTACCCGTTTATGGGGCAACTTGAACTTTTGGTGAGTCCAGCCTTGTACGTGTCGGGCTTGGAGCACAGTGTTTCCGTGTTACACCTGGTACTTGACATCGGAAGATTGCCGGGGGGCATTTTGACATTGGGGCCAGAATATACATACTTGACACGAAACGTCAATACTACACGTAGGCTCCTTCATTCTGCCCCATCCACCCACCGGGCTTTACCGGTATTTTCTTCATCCTACATACACCTTCATTCAGGTTTGCCACAAAGCTAGGGGATCGACGTCTATCAAGCTGAGTCCACGTGGGTTCTGGGGGCCTCTGCTGAGGATGTGACCCTTGCAATCCCGCCCACGTGGAAATCAATTGGTTATGGTGTTACTATTAGTAACAACTTCAACTTCTTTCCACTGTACTTGCCCGTTCTTGTTCCTACCCGCACCGATGGGAAAATCTTAAGTAGTATTAATGATATTGAGGAAATTCCAGTCTCAAAAACCGGCATCTCGGGTCGTTTTATACAATGTTCTTTCAGTCCCTGGGTACCTCCGTTGTAACTTTGAATATGTAGTTGGAACCAGCTACCAGGAAAACGGGTAGAGCATCAATAGCTATATGTATGTGCCGTTATAAATTGATGTTTGTAGCTGTCACATTGCCCACGTCGCCGAAAGGTTCAAGTTCAATGGGGGAATGTTAATTCAACGTTATCTTTATTTGTTCTGTGTATCTCCCCCTTCCACTTTTAACATGGCCCCCGTTCTCAGATACTTTCTCAGACCGAAGCTCACTCCTTGGGAGAGATAGCTACATATCGAATACGTATGTAGACTTGAGTGTTGAGTGGATGAACGTCGAGGTGGCCTCACAAGCAGACCACGTGACATTGGCGGGCCCCGTCTTTAAGATACTTATAAGTAATTGAAGTATGCAATAGGGCAAGGATAAGGTTAGATCGAATTCGCTATGAATGCGGACAACCACGTATTATAGAGCAACACAATAAGTAAGGGGAAGAAAATATATATCGGGATATTACGATTTTACTTTCAATGTTTGCGGGGACATGTCTTGGACTCAATTGCGTATGCACCTGTGTGCAGGCTGCCTATGTATGTGCACATGCACGCCTAGTGCATTCGTCATGCTCGCGGCCTATGTGATTGAGTTCGCTCTCCCTCGCATGTGTCGAGGTAACACAGTCTGGTCTGGTGCTTTAAGTTCATGTAACTGTCGATCTATCAACATTGAACTCTTCGCGCATTTTGCGGCTGCCGATATAGATGACATTTTCGACTCGGACCTTCAATTAATGTAGATCAATCTGCATAATATAGGTATATACACACATCGCCGCGATGGGAACATTGGTACTAACTTCCTGGCTCATGACTGCATGCAGACTGGAGTTTGCGTAACCTTGAAAAGCAGACGCCCGAACTTGTAGGTATGTATAGCGTATGAAGAGTATTCTACGTCATCAATGAGAGTATGTCCTGGGGTATACTTGCTCAACTGATGTGTGCGACTGGTCCATGTAGCTGTCCAGGTACATACATATATTTACATATTGATATCAATGAGAGGGTTGTCTTCGGTTGACACCCGGTGTACATATTCATGTTCAATGTTGGAAGTGTACGCCCTGTCTCCATGTAGTTGACCTTCAACTTCAAGTTGACTCGATGTTCAAATGAGAAAGAGTCCGTCAGCCACCTACACGGCTTCCGCCATGTGCAACATAATGGGCTGTGCTTGGCCGCGACCCTGTGCATATCCATGTCCACATCGTGCAGTCATCCAGTCATTTGTGCAATGAGTCAAGATAGTAGCCCGTATTATGGCCAATTGATTTCTCTTTGTCCCGTTCCTTAGCTTGTCAAGGCCTCCGTCTCGGTTTAGCCACCCTATCCGGGCGTCAATGCTGACATGAATTCTTGATCCACGCGCGACGTCTTCGGTCATCACAAGGCAGCCGACTAGCCGACGTTAGGTTCATGCTATCCCGGGGTGCGGGTCGCCAGTCATTGAAGGCAGAAGAACACATATACATACATGTATACATGGCAAGGATAACCCGGCATTCAAGAAGATTAATGGCGAGACTGATTGGGCCGTTCTTCAGTTCCTTCCAGTCCTCTCAACAGCAGCAAATCAGCCGCGTCTGGTCGTGGTTGTACGTGTTCGAATGACGTTGCACCTGGTAGGGCTGCGGCCTGCAGATCTGACCGCAGACCCTTTGAGTCACAACCCGGACAAGGGGGTGCTGGTTCGACGCGTTCATGTGGTCTCGACGCGTGGCTTCTCCTCCCGGCCAGCAAGCAAGCACGTGCATCTTCGGAGAAGAGGAGGACAGGCCGAGGTGGGACAGACCGGGAGAATAAGGAAGAGAGAGCGGCAATGTCGAAGCCATGCGGTTGGCTGGCGTGGAAACACAAAGATGCGACTTTACGCTGCGGCTGGCCCCCAACGTGGAGCCCAGTATACAAGTACATGGCAAGCAACATGGCCTGGCCTTCGTCCTCTTTCCTCTCCCGCTCCATTAGAGGAAAAGCCTCGCTCGCTCACGCCGGCGGGCCTCCACCCAGTCCGGCCAGCGACCAATCCTGCATCGAGTCGACAGCCTCAGAGGGGGGCTGTCACAGCTGACGGCACCTTGCCCTCTTCATGTTGATTCGTAGCCCGATGTGCTCCCACAATCCCTTCACATCGTGCGTAGGCAGATGTTCTGTCCTTGGTCAGTCCTACGATTCGGCAGCAGTCTCGAACAAGGTGTGTGTGTGTGTGGTTGTGTGAGTGTAGCTGAAGGCTGCGGCCTTGTGGCTGGCCGAAAAGACTCACACCAGCCGTCGGTGACTCCGCCTTTGCGGTGCCGCATCCGTATGCCGTCTTTATAACACCCGAGATGCTGTCTGAGGCGTGTCCTCTTTTTTCCGTACCAACGGCCGATCGCGACATGGACCCGGATCAGCTTCCCGGCCCGCCGGCGCCCCCGCCGCTGCTGCTGCCGACG
>NJEV01000110.1:0-38010 GCA_002591385.1 Cordyceps sp. RAO-2017 | reverse complement strand
CACCCGAGCACGGGCACATTGGGTGAAGACAAGGCGGCCCTCACTAACGCCCGCACCCGCTCCCTCTCGAACCTTTTTTTTTTTTCCTTTTGCGCCTCGTTGGTGGAGGGCACGTCGACGCAGAGACACGACGACGGACAGGACCTCGTAAGGCGACGAATGGCCGCGCGCCGTCCGCGGAGGCGGGCAGCAGCGATTCCGCCATCGAAAGGGTTTGGGGGGGAGGGGGAGGAGCGTGGCGACGGCAAGAGGCTGAGGCCGAGACAGGGCCGCGCCGCGAAGGAAGACGCAAGGACCGTCTATTCCTGGCGCGAACGACTACGGCGGGCTTGAACGGGGGCGTTTGCTGTTGTCTTGATTGCGGCTCGACGGACGCGTGTGTGTGTATGAACAGGGAGGGGGGTGGCGAGAGGTTCCGAAAGCTTTGAACCGACCGACCAGCCTTGCCAAGAACAAGCAGAGACAGGAACACGGAAAACAAAGGGAAGAACAAGAAGAGGAAGAAAGAAACAAAGAAAGAAAGAAAGAAAGAAAGAAAGAAAGAGGTCGTCGTCCTAGGCGGTGACGGCCGCCGGCTGCCCCCGTCGGCCGCCGGCGCGCTTGGGTCCGGCCGGTCGGGCTAGCGTGTACTTGGCGAAGGCGCGGGCCAGCGCCTTCTTGCAGCTCAGCTTCTGGCTGCCGATGAAGCTGTCGACGGTGACGGCGATGGCGCGGTCGATGTCCTGCGCCGAGCAGTACTCGGACAGCCGCATCCGGCTGAAGGCCTCGCTCGTGCGGATGATGGCCTCGAGGTGGCGGACCTGTGCGGGGGCTGCGTCAGCAAGAGGAGAAGGACGACGACGGGGGTTGATGATGATGGCCTCGGACGTACCGTGATGGGGTACGCGCCCGTCGCCAGCGACTCGCGCCGCATGTCGGCGAACAGGCGCGCCACCTTGTCCTCGTCCATGTGGTACAGCTTGGGGCTGCAGCGCTCGCGCGCGTAGAGGATGTACTTGCGCAGCAGGGCCTGCGGGATCTCGCCGGACGAGGACGACGAGGCCTGCTGCGTCTCGGCCGGCTGCGACTCGGGCTCGACCTCCATCGAGTCCTGCTGCTGGGTCGAGGTCGGGTGGCTGCGGCTGTGGGAGCCGACGATGAAGCGGGCCAGGCGCTCGTCCTCGGCCGGCTCGACGGTGTCGCGGACGACGCACAGGACGTCGAAGCGCGACAGGATCGGCTCCGTCAGCTGGACGTTGGCGGAGAAGGGGATGGTGGAGTTGTAGCGGCCGCCGAGCGGGTTGGCGGCGGCGATGATGCCGCAGCGGGCCTGCAGCGTCGTGACGATGCCGGCCTTGGAGATGGAGATGGTCTGCTGCTCCATGGCCTCGTGGATCGAGGTCCGGTCCTGGTCGTTCATCTTGTCGAACTCGTCGATCAGGCAGGTGCCGCGGTCGGCCAGCACGAGGGCGCCGCCCTCGAGCGTCCACTCGCTCGTCAGCGGGTCGCGGCGCACGCTGGCCGTCAGGCCGACGGCGCTGGCGCCCTGCCCCGTCGCGAAGACGGCCCGGTGCGCCGTCTTCTCCACGTACTTGAGCACCTGCGACTTGGCCGTGCCCGGGTCGCCGAGCAGCAGGACGTTGATGTCGCCGCGGACGTGGTGGGCGCCCTTGGTCGTCTTGGCGACGCCGCCGAAGAGCGACAGCGCCACGGCCGTCTTGATGTCCGTGTGGCCGTAGATGCTGGGCGCCATGGAGCCGACGATGCGGTCGACGATGTTGGCGTCGCGCGACAGCTTGCGGATCGCCTGCTCGTCCTCGTCCGTTAGCCGGAAGCCGGCCAGCTGGTCGTGCGCCTTGACCACGTTGTTGGCCTCGAGGATGGTGGCGAAGACGGGGAAGCCGTTGCGGTTGTTGAGCTGCGCGTCGTAGTTGTTGCGGTAGATGCCCGTCACCTCAATCTCCTCGCCCGGCTTGGCCCGGTCGATGAGGTCCCAGAGCAGGATGACCTCGCGGTGCCGCGGCAGCCGCCCGGCCGGCACCGTGCCCGGCGACTCCTGCAGCGTCAGCTTCTGGTAGTTGCGGTAGACCGTCTTCTCCGAGTTGAGCGTGAAGGGCCCGCGCGACTGGCAGCCCTGGCAGAAGCTGATCTTGACCTCGACGTTGGACTCCTGCTGGAAGGGCCCGAGCGTGACGCCGCACTTGCTGCAGTCGAACTTGACGTACTTGAGCTGCGGGAAGACGCCGCTGCGGCGCGTCACCACGCCGCTGACCCGCACCAGGCAGTTGAGGTGAGACTGCCGCAGCTGCCGCAGCGTGTAGTGCACCGGCAGGTCGAAGACGCGCACGTGAATCTCCGAGTGGATGCGCTCGTAGTCCGGGTAGTGCAGCAGCACCACGTCCATGGCCACCTCGTCGAACAGCTTGAGCATCTCGGCCGGCGCGTTGGCCAGGAAGTAGGCCAGGATCGCCTTGCTCTCCGACAGGTGCTCGTACGACACCTCGAGCGACTCGGCGTTGATCTCGCCCAGCGTGCGGATCCGGTTGCCGTAGACGGACGAGCCCGACGCGTCCGTGTACGACGTCAGGAACGCCTTGAACTCGCGCTTGATGGTCCGCTGCACCGCCGCCAGCGACACCCACTCCGTCAGGTTCGACGCCTTGACGTCCCCCAGCGCCTCGAGCGACAGCTCCTCGTCCATGATGTCGCCGTCCACGGCCTCGTCGGGATCCTCGTCGTAGTGGTGCCGCCGCCGCCGAGGCTGCGTCGTCAGGTCCACCTCGCCCTCCTCGTCGTCGCCGGGCAGGAACGCGGCCGGGATCCTCTGCCGCCGCGCCACCTCCTTGTCGCGCCTGTTGAGCTGCGCCTCGAGCCGCCTCCTGTCGCCGAGCTCGAGGGCGTCGTAGTCGCCCTCGTCGTCGATGTCGTCGCCCTCGTACGCGTCGCCCTCTCGCTCCCGGTAGTCGGCCTCGAATCCCTCGCGGAACAGGTCGATGTCGTCGTCGGCCATCTCGTCCATGTCATCGATGTCGTCTTGGATTTCGGCCTCTTCCTCCACCTCGTCGTCGTCCTCCACCCCGTGTGCCATGTCGAAGGGCGTCGCCGGCGGGGAAGAAGGCATCGGGCTCGAGCCCAGATCGGCCGCATCGTCGCCGCCGGTGCGCGCACGCTTGCGATTGGATCGCGGAGGCGCACCCCGGTTGGCAGAAGCCGGGTTGTCCCGAAGAGGGGAGCTGGAGACGATGGGAGAAAAAAAAATGGCAGTCAGTCTCAGCCGCCGAGCAAACAGATGGGCCAAGGCCAAGCATACCTCATGGCCACGACTTGTCCCTGTCTCTCTCGCCTTGTCTCTGTCCTTTCCGTAATTTGTACCTCTCTGGATCTCTGGAGTCTTCGCGTGTCGTGAGTGAAAGCTATGGGGAGCCGATGATGTCGCTGGAGGAGGCAAGCAGAGGCAATGAGGGGAAAACTGAGAGACGTTGGTCGAAGTTGAAGGGCGGCGCCTAATTTCGCGTTTTGCTCGAGAACAGACGCGAAGACGCGTTAAGTGGTTCCGCGCTAAGCCATTTCCGACACGACGCGTCAAGGGCCCTTGGCGAGTGCCCACTTCGACACCTCCTTGTCATCACACCTGTCCCCCTTTTTTGGGACAGGGAGTTGAAAGGCTTTGGGGGCACGTCGTCTTGTGCCGAGTGTAACCGGGCTAAATTCCATTCGAACGCTATCAGCATCGTGGTAGATATCAAGATCCGGGCCTAAAGGTACCAGACATGTGGCATCTGGCCTCTATTCGTGTCTTCGCCTCAAGTCCAGCATAGCGTGCGGTCACGAACTGGCATCTACATAGATCCTCTCGACCGGCTTCGGCACGGGCTGGGTGTATGCATTGATCGATTTGATCGAACTGCCTAGTGAACTAGTGCCTGTCTTGCTGCCTGCCGTCACGACGAGTCCAAACTTGGAAGCCGATATACATTAATCACCGCTCTCAGCATCGTCCGATGTAGCTGCCTACATGTACATGAACAGTTGGTTTATGGCATTGACTCTGTATCATGTATGTAGCATAATTAGCGAGGCGGCTCGTAACCCAGAGCATATGCTGGCCACATAAGTCTACGCCCAAGTCACTGTGTTGGTCCTCGCCAAGATTGATCACATGAAGCGATTCAGCAACACGAAGGAGCAGGCTCGGAACATAGAGAGCAATCCAGGACAGAGGATCACGCAGAGCGCCAGTACTTCTAGGACACTTCATGTATATGTGTATCGAATATATATATATTCCGACGCCTTGCCTACATTGAACACTAGATGCAGGTAGTCCGCGCTCAACATCACAACACTCCTTACCATCTTGATGTTACCATCTTCATGTTCTCGACATCGTGACGACGTGCTGCCTAGAACTGTATACGCCCTTTTCCTGCATATATACATGTATTTACACCATCAGCATACCTCTTCCTTGGGAAACCACTCCTGTCGTCACTCGCTGAACGTCATGTCTTGTTCAGAGCAACATCGCGTCCATACCCTGAGCAATCTCGCACAACGTCTCATATCAATCTTATGTTCGCGAGACATCTGCCGCATCTGCGACAGTCACGACCGTACAGGACTTGATGCAGTAGCTCACCGCTCTCCGACAGCAGCTGTGTATCTGATCTACGGGGCCATGGAGATACGCTGCGCAACAGCATTGGCATGGTGTCAATGATCGTGCCGCCGGGCGAAAATTTCGTGATCCCACAACGGCCAACGTTCATCGGCCGAGCCGAGGCCCAGCCCCCGAAACAGTGAGACGCGAACAGGCTGCAGCGTCCACAAGCCCGCCGAGGCGACATCGTCAAAGTAAAGGCCTACCGTCAGATACAGCCAGACGAGAGCGAAGGCCAGGTTGACGCCCCTTCGCAGCTGTCTAGACAGGGGCTTGAGAGGCCGCCGAACCACTCTGCTTGCAGCACGCTGGACGAGGATGCCCAACGCCTGGAGGAGGAAGAACTGCAGAGGCCGCCACGGCTTGGTCTTGGATATCGACGACAGGCTGCCCGAGGCGTGGAGCAGGCCCGACTGGAGAAAGGTCACCCATATGGACACGACGTCGGCCGCTGCCGTGCCCGCCTCGATGTAGCCCTCTCGCATCAGGAACCTCACCGGGGCGTGGAAAGGAACGCGGAATGTCTGATGCCAGAACGCTCCCCACCATCCAGAGAGGCCTCGGTCGAGGACCTGGGAAAAGGAGCCAAAGGTTGATGCGTGCATCCACAGTCCGCTGCGAGACGGAAACAGGGTGCTGAGCGTCCAATGCTGAAGGAGGTCGATGAGGCTGTTCTCGGATAAGATGTGGCTCAGGCAGGCGACCAGCGACAGGACCTCCCGATAGACGAGGAGCAAGCACGGCGGCAGGCACCGAAGGTATCGTGGGAGCTGGTGAGGCTGGTCCGGACCGACAGCGAAGTAGCCGTCTTTTGCCATCAGAGTCGAGGTGAGATCGAGCAGCACGTAGGCGCACACCACGTTCTTGCACTTGGTGTAGGCAAATTCTCTCTCGGAAAGGGAGCGCTGGAAGCCGCTCTTAGTTGTTCGCGGCATCGACTTCATACAGACGCGTTCCCCGTCCTGAGCGTGCCGGGGAATGTCTGGCCGCGGAACGGCGGAGATGGACCAATTCCAACCTAGAGCCTGTCAATCACAACCGCCAGATATCGCCCACGACTCTTGACCGGTCGCGAGAGGTGTGATTGCAACCGGAGTGTCCCTACCTGCGCCTCGGGGACTTAGTACGAGGTCCATCGCCCAACCAAGCCTCTCCAAGAACGGAGCATCCTCAGGGAAGCGTTGCCAGAAGTAGTCGACCTCGCCATCCCAGTTCTCCCCCCTTTTCTCAAGCGAGCACTTTCGCTGCCCTCTTCGTCTCGGCACCTTCAAAACCCTGGCTGCGTCGAACTGCGGTCGCGACCAGACCAAGAGATTCATGCATATCATGGTTCCCCATGTGCCTATTGTGCCTGCTAAGTAGGAGTTGACCGCGCTGGTCCTGCGGGTGTTGAACAAGTTCTCCACGCTCATGATGGCCACAACTGCCAACACCAACCATCTTGTCTGGTACAGCCAAGGGCGGCGCGTGTGTGGAATGGATAACCAAAGCGTTGGCAAAATAAAAATGACAAGGTAGTGGTGTGTAAAGCCGGACAGCCTGCTCTGTCCCTCAGACATCGCCTCCCCATGAGACTGGTGCGCGGCAAGTGCTGATTGGGCTACATGATCCATCGTGACAGGTTTCCGTGATGCCAAATGCCCATTGAACTGGCGTCGGACCGACGAACCGTCGGATCCTCACGTATGCCGGCGTGTAGGGAAAGTGGTGGACTTGATACCCGACGGCAATGGGAGCGTGAAGGAACGCGATGCCGCTACCTATTTGTGTCCATATGTAAGAGGCATCTGCATGTGGTGAAAGTGGGCTCGAGGGGGGCGTGACGTGAATAGAGCTCAAAACATAGGCAAATGTTCATTCTGAAGGCTGGCTATATGTCATCACCGTGGCATACATGCAAGTATGCCTCCCCGACTTCAAACTGTGTTTTGAGACATTGATACATGTAACAACAAAGACGGCGTTGATTATCGCTCATGTCTCACGGGAACCCTTGGTTCCGGGCCGGTCTTTTGAACTCGGCTCCCGCACATATAGGCTCCGAGGAGTCATGGCGGATGGCTACACGCTCGTTGCCGTCTGTGTTCTCAGTCCATCAATCAATGTCTTCAATGGATCGCTTCATGCTTTGCCAAGTACCGGACCTGTATTGTAGCGCTCTTGAGCTGCGCTTGAGCTGACCCAAATTTGCTGTCTTACTTCTTGTTTTCTGAGTCTCAGAATTCGGCGTGTGACCGGCGACCTAGGTCTGGGGTTCGGGCCGTACAGCTGAGCCACCACCTGGGGTAGTGTCTCACACTAAGTCACCTCATACGTGCAGAGGACGACTTCGAGGATATACAAAGTATGTCCAAGAGGTCAGGGAAATGAAGATACGGATGGCTGCGATAGCCACGTATCAGCGTATATCCGCAACTTCACTTGGGGATCCCCGCTTCAATGTTTCGAGCAAGATATTCAACCCATTGATGTCGAAGAGGCGGTCCGCAGCCCCGTCGTCTTTGCGGTCGCCGCGTTTGAAGGCCACGAAGAGAATGCCACGGCTCAGATCAGGAAAGAGTCGTGCTGGTGATATACATCTTCTAGTCGCATGAAGTACAGTCTTCCTGTACTAGTGTCGCCTCCGCTTAGTGGGTGAACCGAGTAAGACATTGATGCTCGTGATCGTTTTCGGCCCCCAGCAAACATAGGAAGCTATCAAACTTTATACTGTGTACAGTCGCGAAGAAGAAAGCCTCAGTGCGGAGTATGAAGCAAAGAGCGACGTGGCGTGCAGGGACTGCCTCGCTGGTCCACAGGAGCTCATAAATCAGCTGTTCGAGTTGCCGAGCATGCATGAGCATCGGCCGGGACAGAAAGAGAGCCTGCCGGCAATGCATGGTATCTGAGAAGCCTTGACGTTGACAATGAATCCAGGCCTCGTCAACCAGGGGTTCAAACTTGAAGGGCAAGGGACCGCCACGGTCGAATCATGCCCGACCATACATGTCTGCACAAGACCACGGTCTTCCCAAGTGGCACTTAAGAAGAGCATCACGGTTCCTTACAGTGAGCAAATGGTGCTCGATTGAAGCTCCAAGGTGCCTGTGTAAAAGACAAAGAGTGTTTAATGGCATATGTAGTGCCGCGCTTCACTGCATGTATGTACGCAAAAAACACTGGCGAGCTCGCACCGTCCAAGTCGATCAGCTTAGCGCTGAGAGGCGTGCCATGGCCGCTGCGATTACGAAGGGAACTAAACCATCCATGTAGCCTTATCATCACTGGGGCGCTCGCCGGCCAACTCAGCTGCTCCAGCTTGTAGTTGATTTATCAAGTAGCTATAGCGAGACGCACTGTGACGACTTTTCGCTGCTCTCCGACGCGGGAGACCGTACGGGCAGCGAAGTATCAGCGAAGAGCGGCAACCAAAGCACTTGATCCAAGATGTTTGAGTCAAAGGGCATATAATAGTTGAGCGAATTGGCCCCCTCGGAGCTTGTAAAACGAGAAACAAACCTCTCTCACATCAATCGAATCAATGCTTGCCCCTTTGGTGGCCTCGCGAAACCCGCGGCGTGCGCTTACAAGGCCTGACCTAGCTGGAAGATCAGAATGGCTACATGCATGAACGAGGCCACGGCCCACCGTGGAGCCGGGCAGTCGGCCGAAGACGAGCTGGACGAGATTTGGAAGAGAAATGGCACTCCACCTAACACAGTTTTCGCGTGTATCGACGACATCATCGCAACTCAAGTGGCCCGTCACGCCGGCAAGACGGCGGTGCAGGCATGGGATGGCACGTTTACGTATCGCGAGTTGGACGAGCTCGCGACGCGGCTGGCCCTGCGACTTATACGATGCGGCGTCACCAACGAGGTGATTGTGCCGCTGTGCTTCGAGAAGTCCAGGTGGACGGTGGTGGCGATGCTAGGAGTTCTCAAGGCTCGGGGCGCCTTTGCTCTTTTGGATGTTGCTCAGCCCGAGGCTCGGCTGCGCTCCATCGTGCAACAGTGCCGAGCGAACACGGTCTGTTCTTCTCGCAGCAAACTGCAACTTGCCTCCGCGCTGGCGACCCAGGTTGTAACGGTAGGGCCTTCTCTGCAAGACGAGCAACGGCCGGACGAGGCGGACATCCTCCCCGATTTGAATTCTGATCCGGCGTGCCCAATGTACGTCTGCTTCACGTCCGGCAGCACGGGCCAGCCCAAGGGAATCGTCCTGGCCCACGCCAGCTTCTGCACCGCTCGGCAGCACCAAGTAGATTTGCTCGGTTTCGACTCGGACTCAAGAGTGTTTGATTTTGCATCGTACGGTTTCGACGTGGCCGTTCACAATGCTATGACGACGTTGTCTGTGGGAGGCTGTCTCTGCATCCCGTCCGAGGATGAACGCAGCGGGAGACTTAACCAAGCGTTGAGAGAAACGCAGGCAACCATTGTCGGTCTGACTCCCTCGGTTGCCCGGCTGCTCCAGCCGGACGCCTTGCCGGACCTGCGCACCCTGATACTCCTCGGAGAGCCCGCGAGCCGAGCGGACGTGGAGCGGTTATGGGATTACTTTCACGTCATCAACGCATATGGGCCCGCCGAGTGCACGACTCACGCGACAATCAATGCGGAAGCAAGCTCGCCAGAGGCTGCCTTGAGCATTGGTGAAGGAAAAGGAGCCCTGACTTGGGTCGTGGAACCGGACGACCATACGAAACTCGTGCCTCTCGGAGCCGTCGGCGAGCTCCTGCTGGAAGGGCCACTTCTGGCTCGAGGATACCTCGACGACCCAGAAAGGACAGCAGCCTCGTTCATCTCGGACACGCCGTGGTTGCTCCGGGGAAGCGCGGGAAATGGCGGCCGGCGCGGCCGGCTGTACAAGACCGGAGACCTTGTGAGATATGGCACGGATGGCAGCTTAAGCTTCGTCGGGCGCAAAGACACGCAGGCCAAGCTCAGGGGCCAGCGACTGGAGCTCGGCGAGGTAGAGCACCAGGTGCGGGAGTGCATGCCGTCGGCCCGCCAGGCTATCGCGGAAGTGGTCGAACTCGGCGGCGAGCAGAAGACGAGGAAGACGATGCTGGCCGTGTTTCTGACGTACGAAGACGAGCAGAAGCATGACGGTCACCAGATGCCCTGCCGCCACGAGCA
Source organism: Cordyceps sp. RAO-2017 (assembly GCA_002591385.1). Lineage (NCBI taxonomy): Eukaryota > Fungi > Ascomycota > Sordariomycetes > Hypocreales > Cordycipitaceae > Cordyceps > Cordyceps sp. RAO-2017. The sequence continues at coordinate 28,251 of NJEV01000110.1, read as the reverse complement.
GGCCGCAACCGACGCTGTTCTCGTACGCGTGGAGGCGGACGTCGAGGCGGCTCTCTCACGGCGCTTGCCGGCATACATGATGCCCGCAGTCTATCTCCGGGTCGCGGCAGTGCCGCTGACGGCGTCGGGGAAAACGGACCGGAGACGGCTGCGCGGGATGGCGTCGGCGCTGTCGCCGCAGCGACTGGCCGAGCTGCACGGGGCCGCGGCACCGGAGGACGATCGGCGGCCGCGGACGGGGCCGGAGCGGCGCCTGCAGGGCCTGTGGGCGCAGGTGCTCGGGGTCGACGCGAGCACCTGCATCGGCCCCGACGACCACTTCTTCCGGCTCGGAGGCGACTCGATCGGGGCCATGGAGCTGGTCGGAGCGGCGTCCAGGGCCGGCCTCTCGCTGGCCGTGGCGGACGTCTTCCGATATCCCGTCCTCGCCGCGCAGGCCCGGGTCCTGGCCGCCGCCACCGCGGCCGGCGAGGAGGCCATACCGCCCTTCTCGCTGCTCCGAAGCCGACGGGCGGCCGGGGAAATCTGCGAGCACCTCGCCGGCCTGTGCGGCATCGAGGCCTCGCAGATCCAGGACGCCTACCCCTGCACGCCGCTGCAGGAGGGCCTGCTTTCGCTCTCGGCGAAGCGCGAGGGCGATTACGTCGGACAGATGGTGCTGGAGCTGTGCGAGAACATGGATCTTGCTGCTCTCCGAGCCGCGTGGGAGCAAGCCGTCAGCTCCATGGCCGTGCTGCGCACACGGATCGTGCCGTACGACGACGACGAGGCCGGCTTCCTGCAACTCGTGACAGACACGCCTATCCACTGGCTCGAGGCGACGGGGCTCGACCGGTATCTCGAAGCCGACCGGAAGCAGGCCATGAGCCCAGGCCAGCCGCTTGCGCGCTATGCGCTCGTCAACGACGATGCGGGACCGGCACGCTGGCTCGTGTGGACGGTGCATCATGCGCTCTGCGACGGCTGGTCCGTGAATCTCGTGCTGCAGGCCGTCTACCGAGCGTATCGCCGGGCGTCTGTAGAGCCGGGCCCTCGGTTCCAGACGTTCATCAAGTACGTCAGGGACCGGCAGAACGACGACAGGACGTCGATCTACTGGCAACAAGCCCTGTCCGACTACGAGTGTGCTCCGTTTCCGGCCCTGCCGCCGTCGATAGAGCCGCCCGTGGCAGACGAAGTGGTCCAGCATCAGTTTTGCTGGCCTCGACGACGCCTCCTGACGACGACGACGACGACACTGGTGCGTGCCGCCTGGGCCCTCGTCGCCGGCAACCTGGCCAACTCACGAGACGTCGTCTTCGGCGCCACGGTCTCCGGGAGGAGCGCGCCGGTCTCGGCCATTGAGGCGATGGCGGCTCCGACCATCGCAACGGTCCCGGTGCGGACCAGGCTGGCCGGCCATCAGACCGTCTCGGAGTACCTCGAGGCCGTGCAGCGGCAGTCGACTGACATGATCCCGTTCGAGCAGGCAGGCCTCCACCGCATCGCCAAGCTGTGTCCCGGGGCACGGCGGGCGTGCATGTTCCAGACGCTGCTCGTCGTCCAGCCACCGGAGACGAGCAGCGAGGCCGACGGCGCGTGGCGGCATCTCGGCGGACTCGGCCGGCAGGGACCCGGCACGTATGCGCTCATACTGGAAGTCCGGCTTGGACCGGACACGATCACGGCTTCGGCCGCCTTTGACGCGAGGGTGACGGAGCCGTGGCTGGTGCGCACGTCGCTGGAGCGGCTCGAGCACGTCATGCATCAACTCGGGGCCGCAGATTCGCGGCTGGCCTCCTTGGCTGAGATCGAGACGGCCACAGCTCGGGACCTGGAGCGGATATGGGCGTGGAACAGCAGGGTCCCGGCGGCGATGGACCGGCGCATCCACGAGATGGTCGAGGACAGAGCCGAAGCGCAGCCCTCGGCGCCGGCCGTGTGCGCATGGGACGGCGAGCTGGCCTACGGCGAACTCGACCGGCTCGCAGCCGGACTGGCCGGCCGGCTTCTCCGTCATACGAGCGGCCTCGACGCCGACGCAGTCGTCCCGCTATGCTTCGAAAAGTCCATGTGGTCTACGGTGGCGATGCTCGCCGTGCTCAAGGCCGGACGAGGCTTTGTCTTGCTCGACGCCGCCATCCCCTATCAACGCCTGGCTGCCATGGTTCAGCAGGTCCGGGCCGGCCTGATTCTCTCCTCTCCGGCCAACCAGCGACTCTGCGCACGGCTCTGCCCGGCCGTGATGACCGTCAGTCAGGCTTTGTACTCGGACACGTCCATGTCGGCTTCGAGTTGCGACGACGACATCACGGAGGCAACCAGCCCCCTGCCTCCATGTCATCCGAGCCGGGACTCGATCGCCTATGTCGTCTTCACATCCGGCACGACCGGCATGCCAAAGGGGGTGGCTATAACACATAGAAATGCGTCGTCGGCAGTGCACCACCAGGCAGACGCTCTGGCCTTTGGCACGGAGTCGCGAGTCTTTGATTTTTCGTCACCCAGCTTCGATGCAACCATCTTTAATGCACTGACGACGCTCGCCAGCGGCGGCTGCCTATGCATTCCCAGTGACCAGGGCCGGAAAGATAGACTGGCTGCGAGCATAGCGGCATTGCGGGCCAATACCGCACTGTTCACCCCGTCCGTCGCCCGGCTTCTCTCCCCAGAGCTTGTTCCCGAGCTGCAGACGGTCCTCTTCGGCGGAGAGGCGTTGCACCTGCGAGACGTCGCCTCCTGGTGGGCAAGGGCGCGCGTTATGAATCTCTACGGGCCGAGCGAGTGCACGGCGGTCAGCACGATAAACAGCCGCCCGACAGATGCCCAGCAGGCGACGCATATAGGCAGAGGGGCCGGACTGGTAACTTGGGTCGTGAGCCCAGAGAGCCACGATGTCCTGCTGCCGCCTGGATGCGTCGGCGAGCTTGTTCTCGAAGGCCCTCTTGTCGGCCAGGGCTATCTGAACGACCCGCAAAGCACGGCGACGGCCTTCGTCGAGGACCCGGCCTGGCTTCTTCGGGGTGCTCCGGGCCGGCCGGGGCGGCGTGGAAGACTGTATAAAACAGGGGACTTGGTCCGGTATAACGAGGACGGCAGCCTCGTCTTTGTCGGCCGCAAGAATACGCAGGTCAAGATCCGCGGCCAGCGGGTAGAGCTGGCCGAGGTCGAGCACTGGGTCCAGAAGTGCATCCCAGAGTCAAGCCAGGTCGCGGTGGAAGTGGTCGAGCCGCAGGGACCTGGATCGAGCCCCTTGCTGGCGGCATTCCTCTGTCTGGATGACGAGACCGTGGGCATGAAATCAGACGGGCCAGACGGCCTCTCGGCCGAGATGCTCCCAATGCCCGCAGACGTCGAGGACGAGCTGGCCAACCACCTCCCCAGCTACATGGTGCCGACCGTCATCTTCTCTATGAGGCAGCTGCCGATGACGGCTACGGAGAAGACGAACCGGAGGCGGCTCCGCGAGATCGGCTCGTCCTTCTCCGTCGAGCAGATGGCTGATACACGGACGGCCGGGCGAGGACCGAAGCAGCAGCCGTCGGGCGAGGTCGAGCGGCGTATGCAGGAGATATGGGCCCGGGTGCTTGGCATCGATACGGACAGCATCGGGCTGAGCGACAGCTTCTTCCGCCTCGGAGGCGACTCAGTCGCGGCGATGAGAGTGGTCGCAGCGGCTGGCGAGGCCGGCATCTCGCTCACGGTAGCGGACATGTTTCGACATCCTACGCTCGCCATGCAGGCGCAGGCCCGGCGATGCCCGACCGAGAGCGGCAGTGTAGAGACCACAGCGCCATTCTCGCTCCTCGGAAGGGGACGCGTTGCCATACAACAGCTTTGCGAGGATCTCGCCGTCCTCTGCAGCGTCGAGCCGTCTCGAATCGAGGATGCCTACCCCTGTACGCCGCTGCAGGAGGGCCTGCTATCGCTCACGGCCAAGGGCGCAGCCGCAGACAGCAGCAGGATATACACGATGCAGGCCACCCTCGAGCTGTCCGAGCACGTCGACGTTGGCGCCCTCAGAAGGGCGTGGGAGGCCGTCGTTCGCTCGACGGCCATCCTCCGTACCAGGATCGTCCAGCATGGCTCGCTCGGGCTCGTGCAGGTGGTCTGTAGAGAAGACGTCGAATGGGCCTCGGCCCCGGACCTCGAGGCCTATCTAGAGGAGGACAGGCTGGTGCCTATGGAGCTGGGCAGCCGCCTGTCACGGCTGGCCCTCGTCGATAGCGGCACGGACGAGCCCCGAAGGCTGGTATGGACGGTGCACCATGCGCTCTATGATGGCTGGTCCTTGCCTCTCACCTTGGGCGCCGTCGGCCGCGTCTACCGCGGCCGCCAAGAGGGCGAGCAAGCGCCCCCCTTTCGTGCCTTTGTCGAGCATGTGGCGAGCCTGGACTCCGCCGAGGCCGAGGCGTACTGGCGCTCGTACCTGGCCGGCGGCGACTTCGCCACGTTCCCGGCCGTGCCGACGTCGGTGACGGAGCCGGCGGCCGACGCCTTACTCGAGGCCGACTTCTCCTTCGCTGCCGGGGGCGGCCTGACGGCGTCGACGCTGATCCGCGGCGCGTTGGCCGTTGTCCTGAGCGAGTTCACGGGCTCGGCAGACGTCGTCTTCGGGGCCGTCGTGTCCGGCAGAAACGCCCCCGTGGCCGGCATCGACAAGATGACGGGCCCGACCATCGCCACGGTGCCGGTCCGGCTGCGGGTGCCCAAGGAACAGTCGGCATGGGACGCCCTCCAGACGGTCCAGCAGGACGCGGCCGAGATGATTCCGTACGAGCAGACGGGCCTGCAGCGCATCGCAGGCATGGGCGAAAGCGGCCGGGGCGCCTGCGGCTTCCAAACACTGCTCGTGGTGCAGCCACGCGGCGCCGGGGAGCTACCGGCCGATACGCTCGGGGCATGGTCGGAGCCGTCCGGCCGGCCGGCGTCCCGCACCTATGCCGTGACGCTGGAGTGCCTCCTCGGCAGTCCGGGAGCCGTGACGGCGAGGGCGAGCTTCGACCCGAGGGCCGTCGACCGGTGGACGATGGACAGGATGATGCGGCGATTCGGCGTCGTCCTGCGGCGGCTATCGCAGGCCCGGCCGGGCCAGCCGGTCCGGGCCATTGAGGCACTGGCGGCAGACGAGGAGGAGGCGGTGGGCGAGTGGAACAGGCCAATGCCGCCTACTATCGAGAGATGCGTGCACCATCTCATCTCCGAGCGGGCTCGGGCCCGGCCGGAGTCACCGGCGGTCCATGCCTGGGACGGCGAGCTGACATATGGCGAGCTGGACGACCTCTCGGCCCGGCTCACCGGCCATCTTGTCGAGCTCCGGGTCGGCCCGGGCAGCTTCGTGCCGCTGTGCTTCTACCAGTCTGCCTGGACCGTCGTGGCCATGCTTGCCGTCCTCAAGGCCGGCGCCGCCTTTGTCCTCCTCGACCCTGCCCTGCCCGACGACCGGCTGCGAAGCACCTGTGAGCAGCTTCATGCCACGCTCTGCGTCGCCTCTCAAGCCTGCGAAGCCAGAGTCGCGCCCCTGGTGCGCCGGGTGCTCGTGCTCCGCGAGCCGGTCTCGGGGTCCCGGGAAGCCGACGGGCTGCCGCAGATGCCGGAGACGAGCCCGAGCAGCGCTGCCTACATCGTGTACACGTCGGGCCGCACCGCCGAGCCGACCGGCTACGTTTTTGAACATCGGACGTGCTGCTCAGCCGCCCTCAGCCACGGAGCAGCCATGGGCCTAGACACGAGCACGCGCGCCTTGCAGCTCAGCTCCTATGCCTGTGCCGGAGCCGTCCCGGAGGTTCTCATGACGCTGCTCCACGGCGGCTGCGTCTGTATCCCGTCCGAGGAGGACCGTAGCCGCAGCCTGGCGCTGGCCATCGGTAGGCTAGGCGCCAACTGGGCCTCCGTCACCCCGACCGTGCTGGCCGGCCTGGCTCCGGACGAAGTGCCGTCCCTGCGGACCATCTGCCTCGCCGGCGAGCCCGTCCGGCGCTCCCAGATCAGCGAGTGGGCGCCCAAGGTCCAGCTGCTACAGGCGTATGGCTGTACGGCCGTCTCGGGCATCGTCTCCTCCGTCAGACTGGACGCCTCGTCGGCAGTCACCAACGTCGGCCGGGCCGCCGCCGCTCGGTGCTGGATCGTCGACCCGGCCGACCCCGAGCAGCTCGTCCCGGTGGGTGCCCCCGGCGAAATTGTGCTCGAAGGGCCGGTGATAGGAAAGGCCCATGCACACGAGCCCGGGGAGACGTCTGTGCCTGGCTGGAGGGCTGCATTCGCGTCCTGCGGGCCGCCGTCGCGCTTTTACAGGACCGGCGATCTCGGGTCATATTGTAGCGACGGGTCAGTCAGTCTTCTTGGCAGCAAGCATCGGCCGCTGACGCTGCATGGCCGGCGCCTCGACCTCGCCGAGATCGAACATCAAGCTCGGCTATCACGGCCGGATATAAAGGAGGCGGTTGTGGAGATCGTGCAGGTCACCCCTTGCCAAGTTGAGAACGGCCAGGAGAAAGCGCCCGAGCTGGTAGGGTTCCTGCTTTCCCACTGCCATGACGGACTTCAGCACGAGAGAGACGGGAGCGACGGCGGCCAAGACGAGCAGACATCAAGCCTGGCAATCCAGGACGTCAGGGACAGGCTAGAGGCCGTGCTCCCGCATGACCTGGTCCCGTCTATCCTGGTCCCCATATCAAAGCTGCCGCTGACGATTTCGCGGAAGACAGACCGGAAAGGGCTGTGCGAGACGCTGTCGGCGCTGTCGGCCCGGCAGCTGGCCGAGCTCCGGCCGGCATCGGGGTGGGGCAAGCGGACGGAGACGTGGATCGAGCGGTGCCTGCGGGGCCTATGGGCGCAGCTGCTCGGCATCGACCGCGGCGGCATCGGGCCGCGCGACAGCTTCTTCCATCTCGGCGGCGACTCGATCGGAGCCATGAGGCTGGTCGCGGCCGCCCGCGAGGCCGGCGTCGAGCTGGCCATCGCCGACATCTTCCACCACCCCCGGCTGCACCACATGGCCAAGCAGGCCGCCCCTCTGGCCGGCCGTCTCGTCAGACGAATCCCGAGCCATCGGACGCCCGGGCCCGTGGCGCAGTCCTCGGCTCAACAGCGGCTGTGGTTCCTGGACCAGCTGCAGCCCGGCCTGAACTGGTTCCTGGTGCCGTGCGCGGTCCGGCTCAGGGGGCCGCTCCGGCTCGACGCGCTCAGGGCGGCGCTGCAGGCGCTGGAGCAGCGCCACGAGTCGTTGCGGACGACGTTTTCGTCTCCGGACGGCGTCAACGTGCAGACGGTGCATCCGTTCCGGCCCGGGGACCTGGACGTGGTCGACATCGTGCCGCCGGGCGACGCCGAGGCGCTCGCCCGCGCGCTGCGGCGACACCAGACGACGCCGTTCGACCTCCGGACGGAGCCCGGCTGGAGAGTCTCTGTCTACCGCCTGGGCCGAGACGACTCCGTCCTGTCCATCGTCATGCACCACATCGTCTGCGACGGCTGGTCGGTCGATATCCTCCGCAGAGAGCTGGCCGCCTTCTACTCGGCCGCCGTCCACGGCCGGGATCCGCTCGCGCAGGCCGGGCCTCTGCCCGTCCAGTACCGTGACGCCTCCGTCTGGCAGGAGCAGCAGGACCGGGTCGAGGCGCGTCGGCTGCAGCTCGACTACTGGCTCGCGCAGCTGGAGACGAGCCGGCCGGCCGAGCTGTTCTGCGACAGGCCTCGAGCGGCCGCGCTGTCGGGACGAGCCGACGCCCAGGGCTTCAGCATCGGGGGCGCTCTGTACCGTGAGCTCCGGCAGTTCTGCAGAGCCCGCGGCGTGACGGCATTCGTCGTGCTGCTCGCGGCGTTCAGGGCCTCGCATTATCGGCTGACCGGTGCCGCGGACGCCACGGTCGGCGTGCCCAACGCGAACCGCGAGCGGTGGGAGCTCGAGGGCGTCATCGGATTCTTCGTCAACCTGCAGTGCATCCGGATCAAGATCGAGGACGACGAATCCTTCGACCGGCTGGTGCGTCAGGTCCAGGCGACGACCATCGCCGCCCTCGCCAACAAGGACGTGCCCTTCGAGGCGATTGTGTCGAGACTGCAGAGAGACAGAGACCTGTCCCGCCATCCGCTCGTTCAAATGGTCCTCGCCCTTCATCCGCAGCCAAACTTGGCAAGATTCGAGCTCGAGGGCGTCCAGTCCGAGCCCATCGCGCCGCCGGTCACGTCGCGGTTCGATCTCGAGCTCCACTTCTACCAAGAGCAGGACTCGCTTCGGGGCAACCTGGTCTTCTCCACGGATCTCTACGAGGCGGAAACAATCAAAAACCTGCTGTCAGTCTTCCGTAAGGTGCTCGAACGCGGCCTCGCCGGGCCCGGGACCGCCATCGCCTCGTTGCCACTCTTCACCGGCCATGACTACTCTTTGCTCGACGGCATGGGCTTGCTCCGTGTCGATAGAACGGACTATCCCCGAGACTCGAGCGTCGTAGACGTCTTCCGCCAAGTGGCTGCCGCAAATCCCGATGTCGTTGCCGTCAAGGACGCTTCCACGTCCGTACAGCTGACGTATGCTCAGCTGGACCAGAGGTCGGAGATGCTTTCTGGGTGGCTCGCCAGGAGGCCGCTTTCTCCCGAGACACTGGTTGGTGTGCTAGCAGGCCGATCCTGTGACGCTGTTGTTGCGTTCCTTGGCATCCTCAAGACCAATCTGGGCTACGTCCCCTTCGACGTCAAGACTCCCGTCGGCCGGATGGAGACGATTCTGTCATCCCTGCAGAGCCGTGGACCGCCCGTCGTCTTGATGGATCGAGACATACAACGTCCTGCGATCCAGTGTGGCGACATCGACTTTGTCTGTATTGCAGATGCCCTCCATGAACAGGCTCAGCACATGAACACTGATAGCTACATGTACATGCATCAAGGGTTAGCTCTTGGTGCTTCACCTTCGGCGACCAGTCTGGCCTACGTCATGTTCACCTCCGGCTCGACTGGTCGCCCAAAGGGCGTGATGGTGGAGCACCGCAGCATACTGCGGCTGGTCAAGCAAAGCAACCTGATAAAGTGTCTGCCTCGTGCCCCAACCACGGCCCACATGGCAAGCATCGCTTTCGATGCGTCCACGTGGGAGATCTACGCCGCTCTACTGAACGGTGGCACTTTGGTTTGCATCGATTCCATGCTGGTGCTGGACCACATCGCTCTGCCCGAGGCCTTGGCTCGGGAGCAAGTACAAGCCATGTTCATCACACCGACTCTGCTCAAGCAGTATCTTCTTCAGTGCCCGACTGCCATCGGCACAATGAACACGCTGATTGTGGGGGGGGATCGACTCGATCCGCAGGACATCATGGCGGTCCAAAGGCTCACAACACCCGGCGTCCGTGTCATCAACGGCTACGGACCTACCGAGAACACGGGGTTCAGCACCTACCACTCCACATCGGAGCAGGAAATCTATACTGACGGAGTGCCTATTGGCCGAGCTCTTAGCAACTCCGGCGCGTACGTCATGGACCCTCAGCAACGCCTCGTCCCCCTCGGCGTTGTCGGAGAGCTTGTGGTGACCGGTGATGGCTTGGCTCGAGGATACATCGATCCGCAGCAAAGTCAAGACCGGTTCGTCTCCGTAACCGTTTGCGGCAACGAGACCAAAGCCTACAGAACAGGGGACTATGTACGCTATCGGCCGGTGGATGGCCAGCTCATGTTTCTCGGTCGAATGGACGGCCAGGTCAAGATCCGAGGACAACGCGCCGAGGTCGGCGAGATCGAGCACCAAGCAAGGCTGTCCTGTCCCGACGTCCAGGACGTCGCCGTAGAGCTGACCACCCTCAGCGACAGCGGCGACAGAGGCCCGGAGTTGGTGGGTTTCCTCGTGATGGAGACGAGTCACGGAGAAGCCGGCCAGCAGAGAAGCGGAGGGAGTTGGAACAGTCAGACGAGTGCGGCCGTCCGACGCGTCCAGGCCCGGCTGCAATGCACGCTACCGCATTACATGGTTCCATCGGTGCTGCTTCCCATACCGAGCCTCCCGCTGACGGTGTCGGGGAAGACGGACAGGGGGCGGCTGCGGGAGATGGGGTCGGCTGTTCCGGCGCAGCAGCTGGCGGAACTGCGGAGGACAGCCAGGGGCGAGAAGCTGCTGCCGTCCTCCGAGGCCGAGCGGCGTATGCAGAAGATCTGGTCCCGGGTGCTCCAAAGAGAGCCGGCCACCATCGGTCTGGACGACAGCTTCTTCCAACTCGGCGGTGACTCCATCACCGCCATGAAGGTCGTGGGCGAGGCTCGCAAGGTTGGCGTCAACCTGGCGGTGGCAGATGTTTTCCGCTGTCATACGCTGGCCGAGTTGGCGCATCAGCAACCCGAAGGCGAGGAGACGGCGAGAATTCAGCAAGAACTCGAGCCGGCTAACCTTGTTGAACCTGCCATCAAGACAGCTCTCTTCGAGGAGATCGACTCTGGCCGCAGTGATATCCACTCCAGGGACGTTGTAGATATCCTGCCGCTGACAGACTACCAAGAGAAGTGCCTGCTGGACGGTATAACACAGGGGCAGCTCGCCAATTACTTCTACCTGGCCATTGGCGCTCACCTGGATCTGTCCCTTTTGGAAAGAGGCTGCATTTCTACTCTGGAGAGGTTCCCTATCCTCCGCGCCTGCTTTCTAAAGCTTCGCGGCAGATACTGGCAGGTTGTCCTCCAACAACTCGAGCAACCTCTTCGGGTACGAGACGAGCGCGGGGATCTTGAGCAATCCCTTCGCGGCCTCTGCCTCGAGGACATGCAGCAAGTCTCGATGGCAGGGCCTCCTGTCGCGTTTTTCCTTCTGAGGCATGAAACTCAAGGCAACATGCTCGTCCTTCGCATGTCGCATGCCCAGTACGATGGGATGTGCGTGCCTGTTATCTTCCAGTCCCTCATGGACGCCTACCGCGGAGCCGTTCTGTCTGCAACCCCATCCTTCTCCCAGTACCTGTCGCATGCCTCTCGCCGTCGCCCTCACTCGATCGCATACTGGACCAAGCTCTTGCAGGGGTCGAATCTCACGACCATCCGGCCAAGACTCCATCCACCGGGCAACCTTCAACACGACGCCAAAGTCGAACCCATCCGCCTCCGGGAAGATTCGGACTTGCCGCACCTGCCCAGAGGGATCACGATGGCAACTCTGGTCAGTGCCGCGTGGGCTGTGCTGCTGTCGCGCATTGCTGGGCAAGCAGACGTCGTCTACGGCCACTTGATTGCTGGTCGGAACTCCGCGATTCAAGGGGTGGAGGAGATGGTAGGCTGCTGCATCAACATCGTCCCCGTCCGCGTCACCATCTCGCCTAGCCAAACGGCAGCCGAGCTGCTCCTCCACGTCCAGGGGCAGTTTCTGTCGACCGGCGAGGCAGATTCTCTCGGCTTCAAAGACATCATCGAGCACTCCACCGACTGGCCCGCGGGCTCGAGCTTCGACGCGATACTCCAGCATCAGAACGTCGACGAACATCCCAAGATTCAAGCTCCGGGACGTTCGTCGAGAGTTCAATTCTTCGAGAACCCGCACTTCGTCCCTACGACCATAGGCGTGGTGTCCTATTCGCAAGGCGACCGCCTACGGATCGAACTCAACGCCAGCACAGGCATAATGACCTCGGAGACGGCCCGTCAGCTATTGGGCGGCCTTTTCAGCATCACGGAGAAGCTGGCAGGTTGCGTGGAGAAGCCCTTGTCATGGCTGGATGAGATTAGTTTGGGGTTGTAATGCGGCACTTCGGCGCATGTGCATGTACATTACGAGGTCGCTTGCATCACGAATCAGAATATCAAGCCTATACATATAATCAATGTTTTTTTTTAATGACTTCACAGCGACGTCTGTTTACGCGTCAAAAGCCGGCCTCAAGGAACGAGATCAGTCAACGGTGGCATATATGTGCATATGTAGTCCCAGAAACTTCACCTCCAACATGATCACCCATTACCGATCTGCCTCGAACTCTCCCTGCCTTTCTTTCTCTATATGCCTGTATCTACGTCGACCTCTGCCCCTCTCGTGTGTGAATCTCACGCCTCTGCCCTCAGCCCTTTTCTGCCCTCCACACTCTGCCCTTTATACCTCTCGCGCGTGCCCTCTGGGCCACCCGTGCCCTCCATGTATGCAAAAGAGAGAGAGAGAGGAGGCCGGGGTCTGCTGAGTGTCTACTGCGCTTAGGTACATGTACGTTGGCTCCCTGCCTGACTGCCCTTTCTTCCCTCTCTCCCCCACAGAGAGGACACAGGGGGTAGAGGGCAGAGGGCACAGACGGCACAGGGGCCAGAGGGGGCAGAGGGGGCAGAGGGGGCACAGGGAACACTCGAGAGGGCACGAAAGTCATGGAGAGCACAAGGGGCACGAGAGGCATAGAAGGCAGGGTCGAGTGAGAGAGGGAAAAGGAGCGAGAGGCACGCACGAGAGAGGCACGCAGAGGCGAGCGGCTCGTAGATACGTACATGTATGCACAAGTCCGTAGCCCCGACGGGTCAGTCAGAAAGGAGGGCGCTCTTCTGATTGGCCCGTTGTCAGGAGTGGCTATGGAGTCTCGAAACCCATGTTCTAGGCTCATACATTTATTAAAGGCCCTCCCAAGGTCAACTGATCCTGGCACTAAAGTTATATGCTAATACGTCGCCCTTAGTAGCAGGTTGGTCACGTTTAACTCCATGTACAGACGCGCCTTGAAACTCTATAGTTGGCATTTCAATATAGGTCAGCGGGTTCGAGAACTTGGGAGTCGAGAAAGACGACGGTTAAAATCGGCTATTCAACGCATGTACGGGCTTAAGTCGACGGACATGCCTTTCATTCCCCGAAGGCAGGGCCCACGTCTGGACCGTCTGGACGTAATTTGGCGTGAGTTTATGTAGTTGGTCATTTGCCGACGTTAAAACTTCAGAAAGGCGATGTCTCTGGGGCGCGGCGACGAAGGGGGTGGCCAGCCTTCCAACATCAATTCGCGATCCGCCGCGAGGCTTAGGAAGTAAAGAGGCACGTCCCCTTCCAGCACGGGGTTTTTCTCATCTATCCATATATGTACATGTATATATATACAGATAGGCATTCACGAAACCGGAACGATGGAATCCTGAACTTGCCTACACGTGCACAACTCTACCGACTACTAGACAATACCTATCTGCAAGGAGAGTGGACTACCTAACTAGTTCCAGAAGGCATTGACCACAGGAAGCAGAAAACACGGCCCTGTTGTTTCGACAATGAATACAACCTGTGAAGCGTGACCTACAGGCCGCTCCTACATCGTAAACCCTGCTCAATACATAAAATCTTCGGGGATGATGCTCGCTCTTGAGTAATTGACTGGGCCTTACTAGGGTCCGACTCCTATATCGCGCTAACTGTGTTACTGGCAGTCCGCTTTCACTTGTCGCCGCATAGCCGAAGCGTGTATCCGTAGCGATGCAGCTATCTTCAATGTTATATCACACGTTTCGGCGGATAGGAGTATGCCGAAGTCCCTGGCCGCGATTCGACTAGCAAGAGTGTAGAAATCGTTCGAAACCGGGTGTAGCATCCTATCCCGACTACGTTCCGTCTGATTATCGTCACATCTACCGCCGTCTGATCGCGCCCTCTCAAGATGGAGTTTTCACACCCTCACCGCCATCTATGTGGACTCCAGGCGAAGCAGCTGACTGTAAAATCGGTCCTGTCGGGGGCCGATTCGGCAAGGAGTAAGTGACTCGACCCAAACATCACGCCACAGTACCAGTGCCAGATCGATATATTTATTAGACCAATTGAGAAAGGGTTTTAAATACAACTCGACGCCTTCGTTGAGACGTATGGGAAACCGGAGTTGAACTTACTCTTGTTGCAGCAGTTCTTCCTAGTTGTTGCTTGGGCTTCCGATCTGAACGTTTTCTCAAGAGACGTATTCCTTCAAAGACTGGAATCATGCGGCAAACGCATCGGTCTGTTCGAGCCCTCATCTGGTCAACTGCGCTTTTCCAGGCTACAGTTGGGTATTTGGTGCCGTACAACGATGCCTTGACCATAGGACAAGGGTAATCTTTTGGCTCGATGCTGCGGCAGTTCTGAAGTTGGCTTACCGCGATTCAGGTACAATACATTCTTGGGCAGAGGCACAAGACACAATGCCGTCGCCAGGTCTGACAGGACGGTGAAAAGGGACGATCTTGGACCTGCAGCGCCTGACACAAACCCGTCTGACGAACACATGACCTTCAATTTTACGGCACCCAGTGCAAATATGACCGGCCTGGATTTATTCGAATATTTCACGCCTCCTGATCCCGACATGGTCGACGAGGCCGCCAAAGAAGGCGCAACTGACGCCAGTGACCAGGAAGATGGCCATACTCAAGCAGGCGTGGCCTTGGCACCTCGGGATGTCGATCCAGACGCCTGCACGAGTAGTGTGATAGCATACTACAGGATGACGGAAGATTTCCAGTAAGATATATTGTGGGAGAGTTAAGCTAAGAAACATTAGGCTCATTATGGTATCTCACAGGTCGTACTTGAAGGCCCTTGGCATAAGTGCATCCGCGACCATATCTGGTTGGGGTCAGAGCGCATCTACGTCAGGCGATTACCTAGATCATGCAAAGGTACGCGCTTGAGCTGGGCTAATTACATACAGTATTCTGACAAACGTTGTAGTTTTCGAAGACTTCATTGACCTATATAGCCGTCTTAGAGGTACAGAAACAGAAAGAACACGGAAATGTATTTCTACTTGTCGACCAGTCAGTCGACCCTAGGGCATTCCATCGGGTCTTTGGGGATCGTTGGATCCGCGGTATGGCCTCACTGCTTTCATCGAGTCACAATCCCCATGAGCTAACAATGGTTTACATATATATGTAGGCTTTCAGTCTGGTGGGAAAATGATTGCTCGAGTATCTATCACATATAATGAAACGGCCGACACGAATGAAATCAAAGCACAGTCAGTTTCCCGCTCGGTAGTCCAGATACGTAAAGCGGCTATAAACTGATCAAGTGAATTCATGTTTAGAGCCAAGGCTTCAATGAAGTTTTGGGGAGTCACCGCGGATTTTGATGGCTCGGTAAGAAAAAGCATGGAAGAACTCGATAAATACGCCGACATCGACGTATCGATATTTTATCAGGGAGATATTGGTCATCTCCTGGGGCGATCGTCGCCTCAGACGGTTGATGCGACCCAAACGGACTCCGCCGGGCCATCAAATTCCGCCGAACAAGCATTTAGACAGGCTAAGGCTTGGGCAGACGCGTTCATCAACAATGCCTGCAGGCATGATTACAAGTATCAGTAAGTCTACAAGTCATGGCCTTCTATGCATAGGGCTTATCATAATTGGTGTCGCAGGGCCGTTCTGGACGAGTTCAGCAACCTGGAAAACTTTCCTATGGGTCAGGAGACAATAGACTACAGTCTCGCGCGCACGATGGTATGTATGAAGCTTCGACGCTGGATGAATCGATGAGTTGAGAACAGTTCTAGTCCTTCTTGGTCGTGCAGCAGATGGTCAAGGTGTCGGAGATGGCAACGACTCTGCAGAAGCGTAAGTCCTGCAGTCCCTGGACAATCGTCTTGCAATGAGAATGAAAATCTAATATCTTACTATAGTCGATCTGGATGAAGAAGCTAAAACAGATATCCTGTTGTCTCACGGCGAAGTTACTCAGCTCTGTAAACAATGGGTATGTCCTTCAGCCAATATATGTAAAAACATTGATACCCCACAACGATCAAGCCACCAACATTTGATCGATTCCAGGTCGACGAAGTCGCTTTCGACCCGAATGACGTGGTGAAATTGACAAGAGAACTCATGAGAAATATCAGAAAACAGTTCTATCTCAGATATCGGAGTGATCTGGTGCGCAATATCCTTTCCTTGGAGAACGTGCCGACTGTGGGCGCACGGCTTGCTAATACGAGGAGTGGGTACATGTACACGATGAACCGCGACAAAGTTGAGAGTGATACCTTCGAGCCAAGAGCCCGCTTTCGAGGAGAACAGCATGAATACCGGTTTGGCACAAGGCAGTCCTTATATCAGCGAGATCAAGACTTCAGTTGAGGCCTCGAGACCGGAGCTGTTACGTCCAGGAGCATCTCTAAAGCTCTGCAAGCACGGTAGAATGAACCCCCCGTGTACCGAGATAGAAGCGCCAAACAATGAGTGCGGTATGTCGTCCCTTCGGCGCCGATACGAGTTCCAAGTGTTCAGAACTTGGGGCTGTCCCGCTCACAGTCATGCGCAGTCGAATTACCTACGTCCTGGCACCAGGTCGTGACTTCGTTCAATCTCAAAGAGGGAGTGGCCGACTGCATCTTCTACAGGTAAGCTCTTTCTTCTCCGCCGAAATAAGGCCGTCCTGGCGACATGTTTGGTAACAAACGTTACCTGTAGCTCGTCTGGCTGTTCGGAAATGAGTCGCAACACTTGGGAACAAAGGTCCCCATTTCCCTACGTCGAGCTTTATGAGACCGCTATGAACGACAAGATCCGTTCCTTGCGCTGTATTACGACTGGACCAGGAAAGAGATACCTTGTGGCCATGAAGGATGGCCTTAATCCGAAGCTCTTTCGGGAACACCTGGAGTGGTTGGAAGACATAATAGATAAGCGCAGCCGTGCGCGCGACAATGAATTTCGAGTCTTACAATCCTATCCTGGACACTCTGGATTCCACAGCTACGTGGGCGTATTCTCATCCCGTATCATCGAAGACATCCGTCTACGCCAAGAGGTACGTGCGCGAGACGCCTTTTTTGGGGGGGGGGGGGGNNNNCGATATCAATATCGGCATCACCATGTCTGCAGCTAACTTTAGCAAAGGTCGCGTCCGTGGAGGAAGACCAGATTGTGCGATTTCCCAAGTTCGTCGCCGAAGAGGTCTCGCAATCTTTGACGAAAAGAACACCGCATTTAACGACACAGCAGAAGGTGCCCTGGAACCTCTGGGCCATCTCCCACCGACACGCCCCCACAAGCCTTATTCCGGGCTTTATCAACGACAAATACCACTTGGATTCCAGTGGCGGCTTGCTGCCGTCGGGGCTATCTTACACTTATAAATACCTCTCCGATGCCGAGGCCGAGCCAGACACCTACGCATATGTCATTGATACGGGCATCCGAACCAGCCACGAAGAATTCGAAGGCCGTGCCGAACATGTCTGGACTTGCTGGGAAACTTACGAAGACGATAGCGGCCACGGTACCCACGTTGCTGGAATTATCGCCTCCAAGAGCTACGGCGTGGTCAAGAACGCTCGGCTGCTGTCCGTCAAGGTGACAAAAGATAACGCCGCTTGGACCAGCCAGGTGCTTGGAGCGATCCACTGGACCGTCAACGACATCCTCGAGAAAAACCGCACCAAGTCGGCTGTGATCAATATCTCACAGGGCATCGCGTTCTCGGGGGTGGTGAACGCTGCTATCAACAACGCCTTCCTGACCAGAGATATAATCACTGTTGTCGCCGCTGGAAACCAGGGAATCGACGCTTCCGAGCGTTCACCCGGCTCCGCAGAACATGCGATAACGGTGGGAAGCATAGACTCGAGTTGGCGAGTCGCCGAGACTTCGAATTTTGGGAAATCGGTCAGCATTTTTGCCCCAGGACGCAATATCCTCTCCCTTTCCAAGGAGAGCGATTCCGCCACTGTGGTCTCTTCTGGCACCTCCATGGCCGCACCCCACGTGGCCGGCTTGGTCCTCAATGCCATGACGGTTTGGGGCAAACGCGGCGGAGGGCTGAAAGCTTTTCTCCTCGAAACCGCCACCAAAGGTCAAATCAAAGGAAACCTCCGCGGTTCCCCGAATCTACTGGCGAACAACAACATAGACAGCATATAGAGCCAGATCATTCTTATTGAGGCAAAGGTATTGCGGTAATGGGAGCGAGAAAGAAGGGACCGGGATGAGTTGATATCTGGACTGCCTTGATTCGGCGCCTGGTTGCCGTCCTTTCGGCCGCGGCTCCAGCCCGTCGCGACCTCGGATCAGTATATGTGCATGCTAGCTCAGTAGCCACTCAAGAGATAGAACTCATTTGCGCCGTCAGCAGTGACTTTCGTGACATGTATAGTGCCTACACCGGACAATTATAGCGCGAGGGACAACTAACTTTGACTGTTGTCTCCCCCGCCAACGTCTTTAATCATTATGCGTCAGAGCCTGAATAGACCACAGCTCGTCCGCCTTCGTCGGCACGATAACGGACGTCGCCGGGGTCAATGGCTCGTCGTTGGCAGACACCGGGCCTACATGTACCCTTCCATCACCTCCGCTGTTCCGGAAACCGGCCTCTACCTACACGCATACGCGTAGCCCTTGCGTCAAGCTGAGTTTACCGCGTTGTCTAGGCCCTGAGGCGTCGTACTGTCTATGCTGGCACTAGTAACGAGCGTGACGGAACTGTTGCCGTACGGACTGGAACTAAACTGGAGTGCATGGCGCAGAGCGTTGACGCTGCGGGCCAGCGCCTGACGGTCGATGATCCACGAGGCGAGACAGCTTACGAAGCCAGCTGGCGCAAATTGTCGTAGCCGGTGCTCTTCACGATTAACCAGACATTATGCCTTCTGGCTGCCAGATGACGGTAGGGATTGCTCTTTACGAGATATTAGATCCCTTGCCGAACTCCATGCCAAGCTTCATATGCGCTACGGTCAACGCGTTGACGACGTATGCCGTACCACACCCCCGGTCGTTGCACCAGTACTCACGGTTGGAGGGGCAGGAATAGGTGTAAGCCAGAGCGGCGCCGACACATGCAGGGTCTACTATATATCGAGAATAGATTCCCTATTGTTGAGCAACGGCGGTGCACTGTTCGGGATGATGTTCCGGCTGTCCAGGACACCGGTGGCGTTGGGGTGAGAAGCCGGCCGGCCAGTGTCTCGCTCAAAGACTCCCAGGCCTCGGGCGGGTGCCAGCTACTGTTCCTGGAGAAGGCTTTGCAGTCGCTACCTGGAGCTTTGCGCATGCCTTGTGGGAGGACAGTGTTGACGAGGCAGCAGAGCGGCAGCAGTGGCAGCCGTATGGCCTGTCTTAAGTGGGAAGACCCAGAGCTAGACGAAGACGGCAGGCCCAGACAGGAAGCATCAAGACAAGGGAGTGAAGCGAGCTAAGGCATGTCGAACCGTAGACTTCATGTTGTTCAACTTGGTCATGGTTGACCTTCATCTTGTGCGCCGAAAAGGCCCTTGCGATGACAAATCCCCAGTGGACGCTTGCGCCCCAACCACAATATACATGCATGCATGTAAATAAAGTTGTTGACTTGCTATCATTGATGAAGTATTTTAATACAAATGCGCCAACATAAACATAGAAAGGCACTACTCAGCAACGGTTGTGAGACTATTACATGTAGGGACCGTCGTATCCATTGTTTCCACGGGAAAAGCCACGTCCTGATCTGAGTTGTCTTGTATGGTTTAAATCAAGCAAGTTTGGCTCAGTCGTTAGTCACATATACAGCTAACATGCTCGGAGTAGATCTTGTCTCTGTACCCATTTATTCATATTACGGGATTTTTCTGAATGGCCTCCAGTTGTGTTCCATTCTTCACATTCCCCAAAGTAATTCTCCAAGAAATATCGGCCCCTCCTCGATCGTTGCCTTTCGTGAAACCCCGATGTGCGATGCGTGTCGCATCTTGGGCGCAAGGTAACTTCACGAGGAGGAGCCAAAGTACTTATACGAGTCGGGAGCTACCCCTAGTATCACAGAATCGGACAACAGGCTCTGTACGGTAGCCCTTTCCAGGTACTGTGGCTTCGAGATTGATAGACTTGCGAGCTTCATGTCGCAACCAGCTTCGATGCATGGATCCTATGCTCGGTGCGACGACCGAAGTTCAATATTTTGATAAGCGAAAGTCTATCAAGTGAATATAAGAATGAAGCCACTACTCTCTCTTGATAGGGTTCAAACATCGCGCGTTGAGACTTCATCCCCTCGACCGGTCTGCATTTTCACGGATATTCACGATTGAGATTGGACTTTTCTGGGACAATGAAGCACAAATACATCAACAGTGAATTAGATTCTCTCAAAGTCCCGTTCTTCCGGTTCCCCTGGCCCGGAAGATGCTCTCCGTATGCAGAGAGAGTGGAAGCAAGTATGATGGAATGGGCCGTTAAACAAGGTCTGCTCGAGGATGACAATCTGCGGCAGCAAGCCGCGCGCGGTCACTATGGCTTTCTGATCTCGCGATGCTACCCGAATGCTGAATATGAGCTTCTTCAGGCCATTGCCAACTATTTCATTTGGTTTTTCTTATGCGACGACCTGTTCATCGACAGAGTCGAGTCCGTCACGTCAGAGACGCTGCGAAACCTCACGTCAGTAATCGACGTCCTCGACTTCGACAGCGCCAGGCCAGAACCCGTTTACGGCGAGCTGGCGTGGTTGGACATATGTCGCCGCTTCCGCCGGCTGCTGGACGCCGAGCATTTCGAACGCTTCGCCCAGGGCATGCGTCTCTGGGCGTCCTCGGCTGGCCTTCAGATACTCCATCATCTCCGGGCCGAGTCTATCGGGATGCGCGAGTACCGGACGATTCGACGCCATACGGGCGGCATGGACCCCTGCACCTCTCTTCAAGACGTGGCCAACCACGGGCCGATAGATGCCAGCGAGTTCCATGACTACGACATCCAGAAGCTGCGCCACTACGCGAACAACGTCGTCTGCTGGAGCAACGACGTCCATAGCCTGATTGTCGAGGCATACCAGCCGGGCCAATTCAGAAACATGGTGACGATCCGCGCCGCCGAGGGCTTCACTTTGCAGGAAAGCATGGACTATGTAGCTGCGTGCGTGGAAGCGGAGATTGCGCGGTTTGTCGAACTGTCCAACGCCATCTTACCGCACGCCAACACGAGGGTAGCCGGGATGATCGCCGGCCTGCAGGACTCGATGCGCGGGTATCAGGACTGGGTCGAACAAGATACGCTTCGCTATGCTCCAGAATTCATCATGAACGACGCCGACGACCGCGGCCGGATCGTACTGCCGAGCCGAACCAGGGAGATTGTGGGCGAGAGTAAATCATAGCATGGATGCCATTAAGAAAAGGGCTTCACGACATTTGACTATTTTCCGCGTCTCGTTGCATGATAATTCTCGCGTCAGTACTACCAGATATGTAGCACCGGCTGTATACATGTATGCATGTTTTTTTTTAGATCGTCGAGGTGTCTACATTTAGGTAGTAGTTGCGCGAATGATTTGTTTGATTCTGCAGAAGATGGCTTGAATATATGTCTCGGGGCATCACGTGAAAGGGGCGAGAATCACAACAGAAAATGTCGACGAATAGGTCGATGCTATTATTAGCCTTGAGCAGCCCACGCTGACCCGGACTAGACAGAGTAATCACGGTGCAGGAGTTCGCTAAACAAAGGTTCAACAATGACGTTGCAGAGTTCTTGTGTGAAACCTTGCGCAGTCTTGGCAATTCAACCTTGGAAGTGCTCCCCGTCTCTTTTGACGGGTCTTGAAGCGGCTCCAGCTTCGAGAACACACGCACATGTAAGCACGGCGCAGAATACTTTCCGGTTTGCCGAGGTGCCACTGACAACATAGTCAGCCCGCCTTCAATCCATGTAGACGGCGAAAGATTCTACATCAGACTTGAGGCCGGGCTTGTCAAGATCTCCTCGGGGGGTTGCGAAAGCCACACTCCTCAGCACTTGCACGTGCTTGCTTAAAACTTCCTTCTCAGTCCATGTCAGGATTGAGGTCTCCAAACCCTAACAGACTTCCCCCGTTTGCCTATCCCCGAGATCAAGACTTCGATTTGTAATCAGGGTCGACTATCTATCATTCCGCTACGATTAGAGCCTACATGTAATGTTCGGTTTCTGCATGTACATACACATACGGAGGCCCTCTCCCACCCACGCGAAGAGTGGGCAAGCCGGCTCCGCGTAATGACAGGATGCAGGCATTAGCCGGAGAGGATGTAATGTGAGAGAGTCGAAATCGCGCCGTAAGGTTGTAATGCGCATATGCGATACTCGTCGCAAAAAGTTGCCCGAAGAGTCAATAGAAGAACGGTAACCTTACGGCATTAGGAAGACGACCGCTAGGGTGAAGATGGTAAGTGTTACGAGATAAAATCTGATGAAAAGCGGGTAAAGACGCACGTTCAAAGATGCCTCCGGGCTGGGAAAGTCGAGCTCTGTCAGAAAGCACTTGGTCCGTGGACATATAAGAGACTGTTGCGGCTGACCTCTCAGAGAGCAGTTCCCATCCTCCGAGTAGTGTAATGGAATACTGAGGGCAAGGACGACAACTCTCCTTCAATGAAAACGAGCAGCTTGCAACTTGTCGGCCTCCTTGGCTGGGCGGCCACCGGCATTGCGGGATATGCCGACAAAGCGCCCAATCCAGCAAGGGACGTGACCGTCCAAAGGAGGAGCAGCGGCATTGGATTTCATAGGCCGGCCAACCCTGACGCACCGAGTACCGGGCCCGAGCCGGGTGACACCAAGACGACAGACCCGAGCGCATCGTGCGGCCCTTCCGGCCTGCCTCGGCTGCTGGACGCGACGCTGGCGGAGCTGCGGAACGGGCTCGACTCGGGACTCTTCACCAGCGTTGACCTCGTGCAGGCGTACCAAGCACGCATCGCCGAGGTCAACGCCGAGCTTCATGCGGTGGCGGAGACGAGCACGGAGGCGCTGGCCATGGCGGCGGAGCGCGACGCAGAGCGCCGCAACGGCACGGCTCGGGGCCCGCTGCACGGCATCCCCGTCCTGCTCAAGGCCAACATGGGGACGGCGGACGGCATGGGCACGACGGCCGGGTCCGCCGCGCTCGTCGGCGCCGCCGTGGCCGAGGACAGCACCGTGGCGGCTCGCCTCCGCCGTGCCGGCGCCGTCCTCCTCGGCAAGACGCACATGTCGGAGTGGGCGAGCGGGCGCGACCCGTGGATCCCCGAGGGCTGGTCGGCCCTGGGCGGCCAGGCGCTCGGGGCCTATTTCCGGCGCCAGAACCCGTCCGGCTCGTCGTCGGGCAGCGCCGTGGCCGTGTCGGTCGGGCTCGCATGGGGCGCCCTCGGCACCGAGACGACGACGTCCATCATCGTCCCGGCGCACGTCAACAACATCGTCGGCATCAAGCCCACCGTCGGCCTCACCTCGCGCCACCTCGTCGTGCCTTTCTCCAGTCACCAAGACTCGGTCGGCCCGCTGGCCCGGACGGTCAAAGACGCGGCCCTGCTGTTATCCGCCATCGCCGGCCGGGACGCCGCTGACAACTACACGGACCTCATCCCGGCCGGCACCGACTTCGACTTCGCCGCCGCTTGCACGCTGTCCGGCCTCGCCGGCAAGCGCCTCGGCGTCGTGAGCAACCCCGAGGGCCTGGGCTCTGACGGCACGCAAAAGCCCAGCCTCGACGCCTTCGAGAAGGCCCTCGACATCCTGCGCGAGGCGGGCGCGACCATCGTGAGCAACATCACGTTCCCCGGCGTCAACGACCTTCGAGACAAAAGCCTCCAGTACCGGATCCTCGTTGCTGATCTGGCCTCGGACCTGCCCGCCTACTTTGCCCGGCTCAAGACGAATCCGCACAACATCACCACCATTCACGACCTGCGCAACTTTACCCACGGCTCGCCCGCCGAGAGACATCCCCAGCTCGGCACCTACCTATGGGACGACATCGTCGATACCGCCCCCAACAACACGAGCCCCGACTTCTGGCGGTTCTATCAGGAGGCCCTCCACCTGTCCGGGCCCCAGGGCCTAACGGGCGCCCTCACCAACTATAGCCTCGACGCCCTCGTCATGCCCAGCGTCTGGGCCTCCCTCGCCGCCAGCATCATCGGCACCCCTGTCGTCTCCGTCCCACTGGGCCAGGCGGGCAACAACACGGTTGCGGTGCCATTGGGAGGCGAGATAAACGAAACGACATCCATGGTTGCTCCCGGACAGCCCTTCGGCATCGGCTTCGCCGGGCCTGCCTTCAGCGAGAAGGCGCTCATTGGCATGGCCTACGCTTTCGAGCAGCAGACGCAGATCCGCACCAAAGTCAAGCCCATCATCAGCCCCAGCACAGAACTGGTCGATGTCTTGAGAAAGCGGGGGGCCGACTGTGCGTAGCTCGATTGAATCCCCCCCCTGGCCATCCATGAAGATCGGGTCGCACTCTGCATAGCAGTGAGACAATATGTGGCCCTCGCTTTTAGCACGCACTTGGAGCTTGGGTAGCGGTCTGCAGGGGACCTCAGACACCTCGGCCTCGTGGAGACTTGTTCTGAAGAAGGTGACGACGATCTTTCCCTGAGGTCGTCAGCTGGAGGCTGTTCGCATGAATTTCAGTTAGATAAAGCTAAAGAGGAATCCTTTAGGGCTCCAATTTGCGGGTTAAAATCAATCCGGGGTAGGAGTACAGGCGATAGACGATAGAATCGAGGTCAAGAAGGCAGGGACTATCTAGTCAGTACCGCGAAATAGAAAGAAGGAGATGGAGCCCTAGGATAAACTGTGTTGACTAAGTGATCAACCATGTATTGGTAGTGCTAGACTTTCAGTGTGTACAAGTCCCAGGCCGTCCGTCAACATGACCACTGGCTCAGGAACGGCTGATCATAAGTGCTGCAAAGGCTCTACAGTCCCCTTCATGCTCAGAGTATTCAAACTCGCGATGTATGTGCATGTGGATATCCATACGTGTATCACAGATGGGCCAGCGGAAGATATGAGATTCAAACGAATGTCTTAGTGTAACGAACGACACCTACACCGAAGAGATAGGAGATAAAAACACGGAAAGGTCTTTGGCACCAGAAGCTCGTCACCATACACGTCGTAGCCTTATCCGTACCTTGGTACATGTAGAATCGCAGCGTCCTCCTAGCTAACCCGAACAACGGCAGCCTCCGCCAACACATCCAAAGGGCCGCAAGCGAGGAGCCACGGCTTAGGGGCAGCTCTTGTCGTACTGAACAAAGTTGGGCCAAGTCCCATGAGGCACCTCGCTGGTGACCTTGTCGTACAGGTAGCAGTTGATGGAACCGCTGGTGCCGGAGTTGGCGCTGTAGGAAAGACACTTGGCATCGGCCTGGCATGTCTTCTTGCAATCGGCGATTTTCATGCCACTCTTGACGGCGTAATGGTTCTTCCCCCACTTGGCGACGCCGCACGTCTTTGGCTTCGACGCGGCGGCAAGATCAGCCTGACACTTGGTCAAGCTGCTCGACGCAGCCGCAAGATCGGTCTTGCACTGGGCTGAGCCAGTCGATGCCGTGGTAAGGTCAGTCTTGCACTGGGTCAGGCCGCTCGATGCCGCTGCAAGATCAGTCTTGCACTGAGCTGAGCCAGTCGATGCCGTGGTAAGGTCAGTCTTGCACTGGGTCAGGCCGCTCGATGCCGCCGCAAGATCAGTCTTGCACTGGGACAGCTCGTTCCCGGAGTTGGCCTCGCGTGCGTGGCATTCGTCCAGCACTTCCTCGCACGTCTTCTCGAAGGGGTCCTCCACGACTTCCTCCTCGGGCTCCTCAACATGGACCATATAGGTGGCTCCTGGGCTTTTGCCCTCCTTGCCATTCTCATCGCCGACAACGCATATCTTCCTCGCGGCGTTGTAGCTGCACACGGAGCGGTCGGCGTCTCGGCACAGAGCAGCGCATGCTTCGTGAGAAGCGATGTTGTTATGGCTGGTGCCCTGTCTGAACTTGCCACATCTGTATTCAACCGTGTAGCCGGGGCTGATAGTGACTCTTTTGCCCTCGACACAGGCTTCCTGGGCGCTGACAGCGCTGAGAAGGGCAAGCGCAGCAGATGCCGATGAGATCTTCATGGTTATGGGGTTGGAAGAGTGAAGAGGAGTCACCGTCGCAGAATCCGATTCTGATCTGACGATTTGAGAAGAAAATGGTTGTTTTCCGGTTGCTCAGATCAATATTTGAAATTTCTCTCTCTCTCCAGGCTATATATATATATGTGCGTGTGTGTGTATCTATACCAAACAACTCAAACACAAAAAGCTACTGTAGTGATATTTTCGTATACTGTAGCCGCCGGGCTGTAACTGACAGTTTCGTCGAATGTATGTTTGTCTCAGTTCGCCGCCCGACAACTGTCTCGGCCTCTAAACGACGTCGACCGAGTGATACATGTGTATGACCTCGAGTTGTTACGCAAATGGACGGTGCGAGACCACAACTATCGCATACAGACAGACGGTGCTGTACATGTAAGAAGCATTGTGCATGATCCGAGATTCATAGGTCCATGTCTTTCATTCCGTGGTAGACAACCACGTTCATCCGGGACCTGGGTATCATCCTCCCTGTTCATGTAGTAAAGGTCCTCATATTACATGTACGGGGCGCGCTGCAGCGGCGTATCTCGTGCATGTAAGGACCGGCACAGAGTTTCAGTTTGTAAACTTGTATATCTCGTATAGCATAGTCGCTGGCTCACTCGAGATCACACAAGCGACTGAGGGTACACGGCCTTCCGCCACTTAGGCTCTGATTTGTGTTAGTTGAATGCATTTACGATACACTGTCAGTGGCTGACTTCGTACATACGTACAGTATATAATAGATATATGTATATACACAGCCGTGTTAGACATGCAGAGCTCAAATGGTATTAAAGGAGTAAAGAGGCGGTATGGTCATGCCGCAGGTAGCCGTGCTGCAGAACTTCGTCCCTTGTAGTACATACATGTATGCTTCTCACCAATCACATTATTTGCAATACGTTGCAATTGCAGATTCTAAGACTCAAGTAACAGGTCATCTGCATTCCTTTTTTTCTCAGATAACATGAATAGTCCGACTGCAAATGCAGGAGCAAGGATGAATGTCTCTACGGGGGGGAGGCTGGAGGCTCTTCTACAGAGCAGATCGCCATTTCACTCGGGAGGGGGCTGCGCAACCATTGGGCAAGTGCATCGTGTTACCCGCCGGCGATTACCGTGGCGCTCCCATGGTTCTGGACCGCTTTCAGCCTCTGTGTCTTCCGACATGACTGTCTGCGAGCCAACAGATAGGCACGGAGGACTACCTTTCGGTCGCATGGCGCAGCAAGTGGCGGCCTGAAGTCCACTGTCGGGTATAGCTCCATGTCCTCGGGGATGCGCGACAACGATAGGTGAGACTCGGGAGGCGGAACACAGACCTAGGGGATCGGGCTTTCCCCAGTGGCAGTCCGGTCTTGGGGTTTTTGAATTGCGTACCGCTTCTTAGGACGGGAAGGCTTTCACGGACAGCTTGAACGGACTTCACATTTTGTTTTGGGATGGATCTGTTCAGCTGAAACTACCTGGATTCAGGCCGGTGGAGATATGTGTGTGACGGACTCTTGGGAACGGGGATTTCCGAGGGCTCAATCTTAGGCAAGATGCTCCTCCATTGCTCTATATCATAACCGGGGTCAGCTTGGACGCTGGCGGCTTGTCTTGACGCCAATCGGTCTGCTGTTCAAGTACAACGCTCGGGGACGCACTGCCTGGAACTGTCGACCGCACCCAGGCTGTGCTGCTTCTCTGACTATGATTTCACACAGTAAATGTGCTCCTT
This sequence comes from Cordyceps sp. RAO-2017, assembly GCA_002591385.1. Classification (NCBI taxonomy): domain Eukaryota; kingdom Fungi; phylum Ascomycota; class Sordariomycetes; order Hypocreales; family Cordycipitaceae; genus Cordyceps; species Cordyceps sp. RAO-2017. Next base: position 742 of record NJEV01000110.1, on the reverse strand, counting down.
GCCTCGCTGGGCCCTATATCCAGTCCCTTCATCCTCGCGTGTCCCATCTCTACATACATGTGAGCTCTCCGCTCCCACATAGCCATGTGCGTGCCCCTCGCGTGAGATCCATACGGCATTTCCTGGATGGCCACTCGTACCGTTCGTCTGACAGGCAGATCTTACGAAAGAATGTACCGTGGTGACGCGTCTAATAAAATACCTGTACATGTAGCTATGACGTAGAGCGTGGTGGACATATTCCATGACACAGCCATCGGGCTGGCGAAAGCTGCTGGGTAGAGCTCGAGGAGTTGGCCCGCAAGATCCTTCCATCTTTTCGACCTCATCCCCATCTCCAACCGTTGAAGGCTGGGTCCGGCCTCGAGCTGAGCACCATGGCCCAACAAATGGAAGAGTTCGAGTTGGTGCTTGGGGACGTCAACGAGGAGCAGTTCGGGTACCACCTCCCCAACGAGCTGGACCAGCATGGCGACCCGATCCCGCACCGCGAGTGGGCGGTGGGCATCGACCGGAAGCGCGACAGCATGACGGTCAAGGGACGGATGCCGACGGTCGTTCACGGGTTCGCCAGCGGCAGCGGCGACGCGGGATACACGCTCGCCGTCTTCGACTGGCACATGCCGCGGGTGCAGCTGGGCAAGCGCTTCCGCAAGGTGACGCTCGAGGTGTGCTTCGCCGCGGCCGGCCCGCGCGGCGACGCCGAGGCCGAGGCGGAGCAGCGGCGCCGGACCGTGCGGGG